>VDFB02018183.1:0-27154 GCA_007258455.2 Sequoia sempervirens
GCTTACAATGATTCATATCTAATGTGCCTCTTTTCTTGGAGTTTAATAGGTACTACTATGGAATAGTTCTCTCATTTTCCTCTTGGTATCAAAACTTTTCAAGAAATCACTGAAAAATTCATCGATCATTTTTCCTTCAATCTTGATATGAACATTAGTCTAGAAGAGTTGTAGAATCTCAAACAAAATCCAGAAGAAACTTTCACAAATTTCTTATAACGATGGAGACAAAGAGCTAGTAAAATCAAGTGGCCTCTTCCTGATGAACAAGAAGTGGGAATCATCATAGCCAACCTTGATCTGAATCTATCATTCCACTTGAAAATGCAATGCAGCACATCCTATGACAAGCTTGTTCCAAGAGTCCTTGACATTGAAAGAGCCTTAATCTCACAAGCAAACACTCAAGCTTACAAAGAAAACAATCCTTCAACTAGTTCAAATGAGAAACCTCATGTATGGGCTAAAAAAAAAATGTAACAAATGATGATGTGGTAGATACTAAGGTCATACTAAGTGCTCCTAGACCCAATCACAATCAAGTTGCTACTATCCAACCAACTGTGCAACAAATGGTACCACCTCAGAATAATTAAATCAATAACACCAACATGCAACCAAGCCCAACTGATAACAAGAACAACTACCCTAAACGTAAGTACACATAGTTATCGAAACCCATCAATACAATCATGAAGAAACTGGTAGAGTCAAATTTGATAACACTTCCTAACTTTGAACACTACTAAGAACCCCAAGAAAAGCCATCCTAGTACAATGAGCATGGTCTCTGTGACTTTAATAAAATCAAAGGACATAAAACAAAAAATTGGATGAAACTCAAGAATATCATCCATGATATCATAGAGAATGATACCATATCTATTGAGGTACCATCTAGAAACTAGGATCCAAGATATACAAGACCCAAATGCCTGATCATAAAAAATCTAATAACCATGGAAAAGCTAAGGATTACACCAATGTTCAACATACTTATTCCAATGAAGTTGCTTCCTATGATAGCATTATCACTATTGTCACCATCAAAGGAGCTAGTATAGAATGTGGAGTCACCACAAGACAAGGAAAAATAACTATTCATGGAGCCATTCCAACTCAAATCTAGGATACAACCTACCTTGTCTACCTCTAATCCTAGCAACTAAAATCTTGTAGATCAGCTTAAATAGACCCCCACTCAGGTATCAATCTTGGAACTTTTGAGATTATCACCTCCGCATAGAGAAATACTAGAAAAATCCTTGTCTGAATCCTTTGTTCCCGAGAACATTGATACCAATCAGTTTCAAGCTATGGTAGGGCATATTGCTAGCCATCTTCTCACCTTCTCTAAATAGGATTTACCATTGCAACCATCTCGTAATCATGCTTTACACCTCGAGGTTGTCATTCATAAAAAAAAGGTCAAAAGATTATTGGTAGATGGAGGTGCTAGTTTAAACATTTGTACCCTACAGTTGATCAAGCATCTAGGCTATTTGAAAGATACTATTGAGAATACAAAGAGTACCACCATCAGAGCATACGATGATCAAGAACGGGTATCACAAGGAATCATTGTGCTCCCCATCCAAGTGGGACCTCTCATTGCAGAAACTACATGCCAAGTACTTGATCTTATTTTCCCTATAACATTCTACTTGGTCGGCCATGGATCCATGCTTTAAAATCTATAGCCTCAACCTATCATCAATGTGTAAAGTTTCCTTTTGAGGGTAGAGAAATCACTATCCATGGAGATCTTGAGCCCTTCTACTATTGCAAGAGCCTTGAGGAAAATTTTTACAAGATCCCACAAATACCCAAAAATGATGAAGGACCTACACTAACAAGCTCATTTGTTGACCCATCATCTCTAGCCTCTACCTCAACCTCACAAGTACCAATTGTGAAAAGAATACCCAATGTCAAAGCCATAATCCAAGATGATGGTTGTGGAAGCTACAAAATATTGAAAGAAATATTTGTCTTAGGAGAGTTACATATTTCTCCTCAAAACCATGGGAAACCAACATCTAGCACCAAAGAACAAGAAATAATCAAGATGGCAGCTACAACCCTCACCAAATGGGTAGATTTGAATCAAGAAGATGTCCATGAGCAAGATATCTTTAAACTCCTCTATCAAGAAGATTGACATATTCTTGTCCTTCCCATGGAAGATGATAACAAAGGTCTACAACTAATGCAGAGCATGGGGTATAGCAAGAATGAGAAGTTAGGATAGACTGACAATGGTTTACTAGAACCCATCATTCCTAAGAAATGACTAAAAAATATTGGCTTAGGTTGTACTACTAGCAAGGTCACACTTATTGGAAAAGGTATTTATGCTAAACGAGTTGAGGCTTCCTCTTGCTCACCTACATCATGTGATACTACCTTAGATGATTTTCCTCTTAATGTTGCTGACTTATTTCAAAACAATACCCTTTTCATGATATCCATAACATCCTTCATCTCAAACAACCAACCAATTGAAATATGCTTGGTATACCCAAAACTCATTGACATGGACCAACAAGAACCACCAATTCTAGATTTATTCAAAAAAGACGAAGCAATCTCAGAATTTATGGGACTCCGAGACAACTTATCATGGGAAGATCACAAAGTAGGCTTTGACATAGAGCTTGATACAGGGGCATACTATAGGGAAACAATTGAATCTTTCAGTTGCAAAATAAATGAAATATAATTAACATGCAGATCCTTGAGTGAAAACCACGTAGTGGTGCTCTCTGATCCCAAAATAGTAAAAAATAAATGACACATCCGACAATGAAAACCTCCTTGAGGTGCCCAAGGATGAAGGATTCAATCTCCCCTTAGTGCAATGCATCTAGAGAAGTCAGCAGTACTAAGAGAAAAGGCTACACTAGTCAATGTGGGAACAACAGAAGTACCTAAGATCACATTCTATGTTGAACCCTTATTAGATGAAGAACAAAAGAATCTTGTAGCATTCCTTAAAGAGAGAAAAGATAACTTTGCATGGTCATATACAAATATGCTAGGCCTTGATCCAGAAGTAGTTTTGCATCACTTAGCAGTCTATCCTGAGGCCAAACCAATCAAGTAGAAATTAAGGAAGATGCACCCATAGATAACACTGTTGGTTAAACTAGAACTACAAAAGATTCTTAACGTTGGATTCATCTGACTGATAGATTATCCTAAGTGGGTTTCAAACCTAGTACTAGTCTCAAAACCCACTGGGGGCATTAGAATATGCACTAATTTCATATATCTAAACAAGGCATATCTCAAGGATGGCTCCCTCTTCCCAACATTGATCTCATTGTAGATTTAACAGTTGGGCATAAAATGTTGTCACTCATGGATGGCTTTTCAAGCTATATCCATATCATAATTTCCAAAGAAGATCAACATACAACTTCTTTACTTGCCCATTGGGAATCTACTATTGGAACGTGATGTCGTTTGGTTTGAAGAATGTAGGAGCTACCTATCAAAGAGAAATGACCCTCATCTTTCACAAAATGATCCACAAAATAGTTGAAGATTATGTGGATGATATTTTGGAAAAATAAAAGAAGATAAGTGAACACATATAAGTTTTAGGATGTATCTTTGATAGGATTGAAGAATAGAAGGTACGACTAAATCCAAAAAATTGTGTGGTTAGGGTCACATTAGGAAAATTTCTTAGCTTCATCATTTCAAAAAGAGGGATAGAAATTGATCCAGCAAAGGTAAAAGCCATCCTAGACATGGAACCACCATAGGCATTGAAACAAATGAGAGGATTACAAGGAAGGTTGCAGTCCATCAGAAGGTTCATAGCTCAGCTATTAGATAAGACTCACCCTTTTTCGCACCTTCTTCATAAAGGGATAACTTACAAATGGGATGACAAATGTGATAAAGCTTTCCAAAAAATCAAGGATTATCTACTAACACCACCTATGCTCATGTTGCCAATACCAAAAAATCCACTAATCCTATAGATCTCAGCAACACCAGTAGCACTAGGAGCTCTTTTAGTACAATATGACGAAAATGGAAAGGAAAGAGCCATATACTACATCAACAGAACCTTGGTAGGCTATGAGATGAACTATTCACCATTTGAGAAAGAATACCTAGTGGTAGTTTTCATTTCACAAAATTCTAGGCATTACATGTTGTCACATCAAATCAAGCTCATCGCAAAGATTGATCCATTAAAATATATGTTATCCAAAGCAACCCTCACATGATAAATGGCTAAATGGGTAATGATCTTGATAGAGCTTGACATAAAGTATGTGGAGCACAAGGCAATCAAAGGACAAGTGATCATGGAACAATTAGCACAAGCACCTATCTATGATGAGAACCCTTTAATATCTAAGTTCCCTAATGAATCAGTGTTCCTTATTAATCTAATAGCTCAATGGAAGATATATTTTGATGGATCATTCACCCAACATGGATCAGGAGCAACCATTATTTTCATCACCCCCCAAGGTGATTGTATCCAAAATTATTACAGGCTATCATTCCCATGTACCGACAACATTATTGAGTACAAATAATTGATCATAGGTCTCAAGATAGCAGTTCAGTGGTAGATACAAGAGATGAAAGTTTATGGAGACTCACAGCTGGTTATCAACCAAGTTAATGATGACCTTCAAACCAAAGATGACAAGCTTAATCCATACAAGAAAATGGTGAAGAATCTCAAATATCTTCTTATAGACATAACTTTTGAGAAGATTCCTCGCATGAACTATAGAGCAGCAGATGCCATGGAAACAATGTGATCACTACTAGACATTCCAAACAACATTCTTCAATGTGAATTCTTGGTAGAATAACTTCTCATACCAACTTTCAAAATCCCTGAATCTAAATTCGCGTGTGTCATTATTGTTCTTGGATCCCCTTGGTACCATGACATATTTACTTACCTTAACAAAGGAACCCTTCCATCGGATATCACCCCAAACCTTACAAATAGATTTGTCAAAAAAGCATCCCAATTCATGATCCTAGGTGATACCCTTTATCATCGAAGCATCAAAGGGACATTACTAGGATGTATTAACCAAGAGGAAGCCTTAACTACCTTAACAAAAGTACACGATGGCGCATGTGGGTCCCATTCCAGCGATATGACATTAGCTAAGAAACTATTGAGGATAGGGTGTGTACAAAAATGCATCCAATGTCAACAACATGGGCATCTGATTCACACTCTAGCTCAAGAATTCTAACCGATGATCACACCATGGCCTTTTTCATATTGGGGACTTGAACTCATAGGAAAAATCACTCCAACCTCATCTAACGGCCATAAGTTTATCATAACCACCACTGAGTACTTTACCAAGTGGGTTGAAGCCATTCCTATGACCTACATAATAGGAATACAAATAGCCAAGTTTATCTCGAATTACCTAATTTTTTGTTATCCATGGTGTGCCACAAACCCTCCTCTTAGATAATGGAACCCCATTCAAAAATTAGGATGTGAAGGAGTTGTTTCAAAGATTCAATATACAACACTGATTATCTACACCATACTATCCCTAAGGTAATGGCCAAGCAAAAGCAACAAACAAAACTATCCTAAAAATCCTAAAGAAGACAATCAATGAAGCTAGTCATGAGTGGCATTTGCAACTAAATCCCGCTCTTTGGGCTTATCGAACAAGTATCTACACACCTATAGGAGCAACCCCTTTCTCCTTGGTCTATGGATCAGAAGCCATCTTTCCTATTGAGGTTGAGCTCCCATCATTGTGAGTGTCACTCAATAATCTGATAACTAAGGAAGAGTATAGATTATCTCGACTGAATGAGCTAGAATTCTTGGATGAACATCATCTTGACGCCCTTAATCACTTCCAAGTATATCAAAATTGATTGAAATAGAGCTATAAAAAGAGAACCAAAGATCGATCATTCCAAGTAGGTGATCTTGTCTAAAAGAAAAATCAGAAGAACCTTCTAGATCAAGACAACAAAGGAAACTTTCAGCCAAATTGGTTGGGTCCCTTTGTCATCACAACAAGCTATGGATTAGGATCATACCAATTTTTAACCCTTGAAGGTGAACCCTTGTAGGAACCAATCAACAACTTGCATCTTAAAAAAAATTATGCCTAAACATGAAGGGTATAAATCATAAAATGCAAAAAATTCAAAAAATAATCAAAATCCAAAAAAATGAGAAAAAGGATTAAAAAAGTAAAGAAAAAAAATCATCCTCTAGTGAAAACCACTTCAGTGGCGCTTTGGGTAAGTACCTTGGTGAAAACCTGGCAAACATGTGTCTTGCATAAATAAGGTATCTCCATTTATTCTTTGGCTCTTTTGACCTATCATCCTTTTCATCGCCACTCATCCCCCATCTGTGTCCTTAAGATGGCTTGTCACTATAAGGTATCATGAACTCTTTGGCACTACTTGGCATATTCCCAAGGTCAGTCTATCCTTCCTTTATCGAAGTGGGCTAGCATATCACACTAGGGGAATTTCGTTATATGTCACAGTCGAGTTCTTGTATATCTTGAGTTCATGGGACATCCTATTCAGAAAGCACCAAAAACATTCATAAAATCTTATCTGGAAAATTAGAAAACATTTGCAAAATCCTGTATAGCAAAAAACCAAAAACATTCATAAAATTGTAAATGTAAAATCCAAAACATCCAGAAAACATCAAAACACTAAAAAGGTCAAATATCAAAATATCCAAAAAATAATGGCTCTTGTCAAACTACATCATCTCTGAGCTTTAACGTAGGTAGGGCTAATCTTTGATCAACCCCTAAGACACCCTAGGTCATTCATTTAGTAGTTTGTTGTAATTAGCTATCATCTCTCGTCTGTTCATATCTTGGTCCTATAAATCAGTCGAGTCAATCAAACTGCATGGTCTCTGCGTGTATAATGTAGGAAAGGCTAATCTTTGATCAGCCCCCGAGGCCCCTAGGATAGGTTCTTAGGTTAGGTTCTTGGTCGAAACATAGAAATTCGGAAAACCCCTAAACATCTAGAAACTCTCAAAAATCCCAAAAAACATCCAAATATCTCGAAAAACCCTAAACATTTGAAAACTCTCGAAAATCCCAAAAATATCCAAATAACTCATAAAATCCCAAAAAGCATCCAAATATTTAGAAAACACAAAAACATTTGAAAGTTGAAAATCCAAAAACAATAGAAAATGTTCAAAAGACCTAAAAAGCCTCAAATATTCAAGAAACCCTAAACAACCTCAAAAAATTAGAAAAACCTAAACATTCGCATAAACTTTGAAAAAGACCAAAAACAGCCTCAAAAAATTTCAAAAATACAAAAAAAAATTCAAACATTCCAGAAAATCCAAAATCCCATCCATCCCATCTCGCTTTCACCCACAATAAAATTTCACCCATAATAGATGATCGTCACCTTCACCCTTTACTGAAACAAGAAGAAAACAAACATAGCAAGTCGTAAAAGTGTGAACCCAAAAGTCAAATCTAGAGTTTAAATCATAGGTAAATACCTCAGTGAATTTTATAGCAATAGCTCATCTTAGCATCATCATCCCAACATCAAACAATCTCTGATCAAAATGTCCTAGGATGTATCCTTCCTGCGATGGACATTAGTATCAGATATCAATTTAGCTAGACTTAAACAAGGTAGGAGCTATAGATAACACTGACTATTTTTCTTTGATCTTTTCTTGAGATTTATCTTAATGACCCATTATGAGGACCTCTCGATGATGTCTATAGAAAACAATTTAGAGAGAAAGGAATTGGGAATCAATCCTTATCTTTCATTTGTTGTGCTTGTGGATACTCTTGTAAAATAATCTTGGTGAATACTTGGTTAGTTGTGTGTAGGAAGGTCATTTGGAGTATGTTATTGACTATTGTTTATGCTTTGGTCCAATATATTCTAAGCTTCTAACTTACATTCCAAGGACATTTATGTATTTCAAGATGTGAACAATAACTATCCTATCTTCTTATTGAGTCAAAGTCCATTACATTAGATACAACATTGTCTTGGTTATCAAAACCTTGATGCATCATGTCTATGTTTTATATCAAACAATAAGGAATGACAAAAAATTCTAATATGAAAGTGTGAGCATCTCATCCTACATGTCATCATGTATTCTTTTGCATTATATCGTCACCATCTCTAATAAAGTCTTAATGGATCATGCACTTGTTGGATCTTTTGAAGCAATCATCATCAACAATGGTTATTCATTCTTTATTCTTCTATCTTCTCTCTGTGCTAACCTGGCATCATGACACACAAAAACATCATTAATGCATCCACCCTGCATCCAAAAACCATCAACATACAAGAATCTCATAATCATATGATAATCATAGCATCTGTCTCATAATCATAATCATATCATGTCATACATTTTGCATTATCATTTAAGTTGTGCTGAATAATATAGATTGGTTATTCTATGCATCTTAAATCGTTGAATATCATAGGAATTTGCATCCATACATCCATATGCATACATCATCATCATCATAAAAGATGCATAGAAAATATACAAAAATAAATGCATCCACATCATTTTCATCCATAAAACATCTGCATATCATAATCATCCATCCATATCATATTGTGAAAAGATAATGAAAAAGAATCATATCATCGCATCTATCAATATCATAACATCACATATCACATAAGCATAAAATAAAATTCATCCATACATGATCATATATAAGCATCCATAAGCCATCCATACATTAAATAAAATGAACACATCATAGCATGAATCATCTGTATTTGTATCATATATATATCAAAAAATGTGTCATGGTATAAAATCTAGATTAGTGTATGTACATCGATCATAAGTACAATATCCATGAGGCTATCAAAAAGGATCACATGAATGTATATCGGTATAAAGAATGGGGCCAAATCAAAAAGTATCTATACATAAAAAAAGAGCTAGCCCTGGTGGAGCTGCTACCCTCTCCAGCCTATCACTCAGGCTTCTCCTTTGCACGGGGATGTGCATCACTGCGCTGAGAAAAATCAGGTAGGCGAAGAGCCGCAGGAACATCCTAAAAATAATGTTACTTATAATATTCATCCTCCATGATAGCCTCTTGGTACAATCTATTCGACCATGTGTGGTTGCTACCATAAGCTCTATCTATTTTCATCTCGCCACTTCTTGGTCTCTCTCCCATGTGACTGCCTGAACTCTCTGAAGAGATGCATCGCTCTTGGCTATCATAGCAACCACCTGCTATTGAGCCTAGTCTCGCACAACAGTCAAAACCAAAATCTGTAGGCGGGCCTGGTCCTGCTCACCTATCAACACCTACACCTACTACTGCAACTATTGTATCTATGCATCTCTGGCATCCGGTAGTGGTGGTGGTGGTGGCACTAGCTACAACTGCACTACTGGAGGTTGTTTTCCTACTAGAGGAGCCCCCAAAACCTATCCATCATGGCCATCCTGAGCTCCATGTCCTCTACCCGTAACTGCTTTGCCTTGTGGTCTCCCTCTAGGAGGAGCCCCTATAGGATTTGTAAGTTGCCTCAAAGGGATGAACCATCCATCATACATGGGAGTAGTCTGTGCAATGGTCTAACCCTGATCATATCCCCAAGGCTGGGCAACCAATTAGCAAAAACTCTCAACGACCTCTAGTACCAGAATAGTGGGTCCCCATGTGGGAACTTAATTGGCCGCTCTAGCAAAAATGGATATATAGCCATCATCAGGCTTGTCTTAGATATCACCAAACTATCTGGCCACTCTTTCTAGAAGGTACTGCTCAATGATCATGTGCTCACGACCTTGCATATATCAGGTTTTCCTAGCGAAGTATAGTTGTTGTATATCATCATACCATGACAGCATCTGAAGCCATGGTCATCACCAAAACATAGTCATGCCATCGATCACCCATCACCAGTACAAGAGCCCAATCTATCCTATGTGCCTAAGCATGATGGCACCCTGATATATCCAAATGATAGGATCATCTAGCTCCACATCTGCCATCTACACAATCAGCTGAAGCAATATAATGTGCTCCCATGCCCAGATATGGAGAAGTGTCACACCTACACCAATGGCTCACCCATTGTAGTACACAAAATCATGCAAATCATGATATAAGGAGGCTAGCATCACGGGACCCCACGTAAAAAGAGTCCTTTGGTACAACATTTGCTACCAAGCCAAGACCTAACCTGGACTGAAGAATCGGTTGCATTTGTTTGGAGCCACCAAACCTGAAATGATGGCTGCAACAATCAATCTGATGGTTGGCACCTAACCTCTATATGTCTCTAGATCTATCTAAGAGGTGACCAATACAATCTGATCCATCTCCATCACCTCTAAGTAGGTATTGAATCTAGCATTCAGATCCTAGATCACACGATCACCATGGATAGGCAACCATAATATTCGCCACACATCCTCCAAGGTCACTGTTGCCTCTCTCGTCAGAAGGTGGAAAGAATAAGTCTCATTGTTCCATCTCTCACACAACATTGTCATCATAGCCAAGTGGGTCCTAATCACTAGTGTGTACAAAACGTACCATAACCTGATCTCTCCTTTGTGCTCCTAGCACCACTCTAAAAGATCACCTAATCTCTCCAATACTATGGGTCTATGCTCCCTCGAAACCAATGGTGGGATGACCTGGGTATGTGCAGGATCATCATGGAAAAAATAGGCCCTTATGTGGCAAAAAAATTAGAAAAATTAGAGTTAGCCAACTTGACATAAAAATTTGAATAAGTTATCTATATTATTTCAAAAATATGTAAGAATATAATCTATAGAAAATTGAATGTAGTTTCTAAACTACTAGGTTTGTTTAAAAAAAAAAATCTATTTGGTGAGAATTTGAAATTTCAATGTCGTAGTACTTAAATTTCAGGGAAAAAATAAGAAGTAGGTGTCTATCTGACCACCCTAACCACAATAAAATGATAATAGTTTTTTTATAAGATTTTATATATTAGTAGAGGACTCATGTCCCGATGTGATGCATGTTTTTTTGTAATTTTTTCCCAAGTAAATAATTAATTATGAATTTTTTATTACAACTTTTAAAAAATATAAAACTCATATGTGGGTATAAGCGAGATCATGATGGGCCAAAAAGTGGCAATATGCTGAGTATTTGTAGGGTATGTGGTGACGACTTTTTTTTAATCCAAAATTGATGAAATGAAAAGGGTTTTTAAAGGAGATTCTCAGCTTTCCATCAATATAAATTATGCTTTACTTTGAATTTAATAAATAATTATTATTCATTTTCTATTTGAATTACAACTAAAGTGTTGATTGATAGGTTGATTGAAAAACATCTATAGTTTTTGAACCGTATCACATTTTTGAATCCAAAACATGCATCACATTCTATGCTTCATATAATATAAGATTAAAAATAAAAATTGAATTTCATTAAGTTTGACCAAGTTAAGGTGTTGACAGAGATGAGTTTTTATATTTTTAAAAGTTGTAGTAAAAATTCATAATTAATTATTTACTTGGAAAAAGATTACAAAAAATGCATCACATCCAGACATGAGTCCTCTACTTATGTCTAAAATATTATAAAAAATATTATCATTTTATTGTGGTTAGGGTGGCTAGGCGGACACCTACTTCTTATTATTTTTCCGAAATTTAAATACTCTGCATTAAAATTTCAAATTTTCACCAAATAGATTTTTTTATTTTTTAAATAAACCTAGTATTTTAGAAACTGCATTCAATTTTCTACAGATTCTATTCTTACATATTTTTTAAATAATATAGATAAATTATTCAAATTTGTACATCAAGTTGCCTAACTCTGATTTTTCTAATTTTTTTGCCTCTTAAGGGCTTGTTTTTTCCATGATGATCCTGCACATGCCCATGTTTGACCACCTTAACTTGGTCAAAACTTCATGAAACTCATTTTTTCTCTTTTTAATCCTATAGCATGTGAAGCATAGAATGTGATGCATTTTTGGGATTCAAAAACAATTATACCGTTTGAAAGCTATAGATGTTTTTCAATCAGCCTATCAATCAGGACTTTAGTCATAATTCAAATAGAAAATGAATAATAATTACTTCTTTAATTCAAAGTAAAGCATAATTTATGTTAGTGGAAAGCTAAGAATATCCTTTAAAAACCCTTTTCGTTTCATCAATTTCGGGTTAAAAAAAAGTCGTCAGCCACATACCCATCATATTGCCACTTTTTGGCCCATTATGATCCTGCACATACCCACCTCCTACACTCATGAAGCCCACGACATCTGGAAATCATCAAAATTTGAGGTTATGTGGAATTTCTTGCTTGAAAATCACAAATGTGTCACTATTTACAAATGTATCGCCATATTCAAAACTCAAACAATGACACCCAATGCATTTTAAAATATCAAATTGACAAATGCATCACCATACAAGATGGCGTCACTATTTAGACTTTGGCATGACCTAACCCTAACTTTTAAATTGGAAAGTGTGTCACCAAACACAAAAGCGTTGCCATTTATAATTTGAAACCCTAATTTCAAATTAGAAAAAGTGTTGTCATATACATATGCGTCACTGATTGAAGTTTGGGCGTCGCTATATAGCGATGCCACCAAATTCTAAATTTTAATATAGGTAATAAATGCATCAAAATTTAAAATTTTAAACCAAGTTTCGAATCACATAATGGTGGTCCTACACCTAGAAGCCGTTGGTACTCATGAACTCAATCAGAGATGTGTTCGGGGAAGCTCACAATGCACAATTTCGTTGAAGGGTCAAAGCTCAATTTGCAATAATATCTAAAGTGTGAATGCACAAATGAGTTGAAAATTACCCCTTTTGATCTATTTAACCTAGAAAATTAGAGTTTTTTGCCCTAATTTAACCTTTTTAATGGGGTTTATTATCATTTTCACCAATTTTGCATCATTTTTTATGTTTTTGGCATTATTCTTGCATCTTGGAACCTTTCTGGACCCTTGGGCAAACTTTTCAACCTTTATCAAGAAATCAACCCAAAATTTGAAATTTTTTCCCAATTTCTTGAGGGTGCAGGGAGTCAGTTTTATCCTTCCATTGGTAAATCTAAAATAAAATCAGAAAAAAATAAAAATAAATTTATTTTTTGATTTGGGCAGCATTTTTAATCTGAAGTGTTGTTCTTTGAACCGAAGCAACATGTACCTCACGTCAAAGAGGGGAAAAATGTAGACATTGAAAAATGTCCTAATTGATGTCATACACTCGAATCAAATTTATTAACATCATTTCCTCTTTATCTATCCTCCTTTTGCTTAATTAATTTAATTAACCTATCTAATTAATTAATTGCATCATTTTCGTCTATTTGGCCTAATTAATTAAATTAGGTTAATTCATCTCTTTTCGCACTAACACTTCATCTCATTAAATAGATCAAAATATTTAATTTAATCTCCTAAGTCATCTTATTTAATTAAATAAACCTATCCTATTTAATTAAATATCATTTCACCCCTCCCCTATTTATTAAATTATCTAATTTAATAAATGTTTCTTAATTCTTCTAATACCCTAATCGCATAAATTAAACCTTGTTTAATTAGCAAGTCAACTAATTATTCCTCTAATCAAAGGGAATATTACCATGGAATATTCTTTATCCTTTTTGCACAATTAAAACTTTGTTTTAATTTTGCAAATTAATCTTTTTCCTCACCCTAATGGAATATTCTAGGTAATATTCCCTCTCCTCCAATCAACTCACTTAGCTTCAAAATCATGTTAACCTTCTTACCTTTCTAGCAAGTTACCTTTGACCTGTGTGAGCAAGTCAAAAGTGTGTTTGTTTGAGTAATTGTGAGCCTTTGATTAATCCTCATCTTGCATTCTCATCCATTGATGAGAATCCATGATCCATGCCTCTCATCTCTTTCATCTTGAAATATTGATTAAGCTTTTTGATCTCAACCATTCATTCTTCATTTGCTCTCCTATAAATAGATCACTATTTGGAGACAAATGGATCGATCTTTTATTGCAAGGTCATTTTGTTGAATTTACTCACATCCACACTCTGAATTTGCACACATTTAGCTTATTTTTAGTTCATTTTAGTTGCATAAATAGCTGCAATCTTTCATTAATGGATTTTGTGCATCCATCTTAGTTTGTATATATATTAGTATTTTCATCTTTTAGCATCATTTTAGCTTAAATTAGCTTAGATTTTCTTAGAAATTGCATAATTATATCATTTATAATATAGAATTATGGTAACTAAGATTGCATCATGTTCATTTTGTGCATAATTTAGGTTTTTCATACACCAAATATCATAGTTTCATCGATTATCTTCCATAGAATCGACTAAAACAAGCTCACTATCATGGCATTGGGAAAAGGTCATCAGTCCACATAGATGCAACACCAATTCCACAACAAGATAATTTTCAATGGATTAGAGTAGATATTTTCTTTAAGGCTTTCAAAATATTAGCATGTTAGGTTTTTTGATAAAATGTTTACTTTGAATTTTGATTAACTAATCTTGTTGAGATTTGAGTATTGGTTGCTTCATTATGCTTCGATTCTTCATGGATCAAGCGTAATTTGAATCATAACCAAAAATCCTTGCATCAACAAGACCATTATGTCAGAAACTTCATCCTCTGACCAATTAATTTAGTACAAGGGCTTATCAGTAGGGAGGCCCAATATGCGGGATCAAAGATCAATGAGTCTTCTTGTGCATCTTCTAGAATATTGAAAGAAATACCAAAAGTTTGTATTTTCCTTAGGGTCAATCTCATGAAATTCCTTCTATACACCTCACCTTCATCTATACAGTCTTCCCAAAAATCCTCAATATCAGGGAAATTTTCATAGCTACTAGCTTGATATAAATTTTTCTTAACATAACCCTTGTTATCAAAATTAGTTCTCATGGGAAAATTTTGAAAATTAAATTCATTCAAGGATTTCTCCACACCCCTAGCAATATTATTAATTTTGCAAGAAAATGAAGGCATGGACAATGGAAAATCATACCCCTTATTTCCCATATTTAAATATTTAACATTTACAATGGCCATCTATTGGAAAACTTCAAGAAAAACTAGGAAATCACTTGGGTAACGAGGAAATTTCAATGGAGCCTTCTCAAAACCTCTAATTCTAAGATAAGTAAATCTATTGAACTAAATGTATAGACTTCCAAGCCTCAATACTTGAGCAGTCACTTTAGGTGAAACCTGAAGCTTAGGTTTTCCATCAATTCTTCTCACAATTTCCACTAAAAAAGTGTCATTGATGTGGCAGAAATTCTTCATTCCAACCTCCTTAGTGAGCTATGGAAAATTTATATACACAAGCATGTCTAGTGTTAGAGAGCTTTGCAGTTCCAACCCTGCCTAGACATCCTCTTGACTAGCTATAATGTAAACCAGGTATAAGCACATGTGGAAGGCAACAGTTTGCCAGAAATTTATCAATTGCTCATTTAAATGATAGCTAATAATCTCAGCCTAGTCAATGAATTCATTTTCACTATAAATCAATAGAATAAAATGACACATCCAAAATTCAAAATAGTCTAAATATGCATTCCAACCACATAATGTTGCAAGGTGATAGCATCTAAAATTTCATCCTTAAAATGAACCCTTTTAAGCTTTGAGGGAAACTAATACTTACCCTTTTTCTCGGACTTCAATTGATTTTTCGCAATGGAATTTTTGCACCATTCCTCACTCATTCTGAAAAACTCATCACCAATAGCTACAAACATTTCCTCTACAATTTCCCTCTCTAGAATTCTTAATGCACGTGAAATTACTTCAAGAGAAATTCTTGCAATGACTGACCCGTCCACAACTCTAATTTCTTGAGTCTCTAGAATGTAGCCCCTTGTGCATGCAATCACCAAGCCGATGCTTTGTATAGCCTTAGGAAAACCTCTTGCATGCGCCAAACCACTCTGCAGAACTATATCTTCTAGTGTTGTTCTCTTACTTTTCTCCAGGTGCACCAAAAACTCCTCCAAATTGAGGTGCCCAATTTCAGTGTCCCTCACGCCAAACCAACGATTTTCAATTCCACTCTGCATGAGCGCGAATTCCTGGAGATAGAATTTTTGCACTTGAGAAGTACTGGAATTGGTAAAGAATGAGAATGCAAGCTAAATTACTTAGTAAAACTTTGACACCCACTTATGCCATTATTTTGATAGGACGTGCATTAAATGTGGCATTCAATTTCATTCCATGAAAAGATAGCCTTTAAACATACATTCTTTTTGAAATTCATGAAAAAGACAACTCAAGGTTAGTTTATACATAGCATTCAATGAGATGACGACGCCTTTGAAAGCCAAGATAAGTCTATAATGTCACATTGTCGTGAAAACTTGGAACCTTAGAACCAAAGTTGGAAGTTTTGAAGTCTTGGAAACCTCCGACTCACTGACTACAAAATGACCAACAAAGACTTGCAACTCAACAAGGTGAACCAAGTTAAGGAATTGGGAAGTTATGAAAATTTAGAACTTTGTGACAAGGTTATAAAACTCAAAGGACTAGTGACTAAGGTTAGGAAAAGCACAAAACTGCGACTTTGAGCATTCACCAAGAGAAATAAATAGCAAGGCATTGAAAATGAATGAGGTAAAAGACCCAAGACGAAAGGAGGGGAAGTTCAAAATTGTTAACACTATTTTAAAAGTTACAGATAACAAGAAGTAAGTATAATGAGCTTATTAATGAATTTAATAAGAGTTACAAAAAGGTTGTTGAACTTGAAACAGAGCTAGCATTATGGAAACAATAAGTGGAAATATCAAGGTCCCAAGGACCAGCTAGTTCAAGTCATGTTGTAACCAGGGAGTGGATGATTTCTCATGAGAATATGTTTTGGTTTGTTGTAACCATTTCTTAAGGAAATTATAGGTATATTATGTCAAATGAAAATGTGACATGTGTACATCTTGGCCTAAAGCTTATTTTTCTCCCTTATTTTGAGTCTATCATCTTTCCAGCTATAACATTTTGCATGAATTATTAATGAAATTTTATCAATGATTTTTCAGTAATCTTCTTTGTCATTATGCATTGATATATGTTTTAATTCTAGATCTAGTTTAATGAACCAATTAAAGTACCTTGATTAAACCATGAATTCATATAAATTTTTAGTGGATCTGATAAGTAGTCATGGAGTTTGAGTATTAATGTTGGAATTGTAATGCAATTTCACTAAAATTATGGATGCCTGGAATTAAAATCACCTTATAGTCCATATTTTAATTGTGTTAAAAGTATAACTTTAACATGTACTCAGTGATTCATCACTCAACTCAATTCTTAATAACATATTAACAATAGTAATAGTAGCATATACAATAATGAGCATCAACAATCATTTAATGTGTATCTAGTAGTTAAAACCACTACTAAACATTTTCTTCAAATGATAAAATAAATAATATAGATAATTGAACATCAACACATTACTGAAGTTTGAATATGAGCTTTTTTATTGATTTTCACATGAAGGAATACATAGAGGCATTGGAAATGCAAAATATTGCTCAAAGACAACTCTGCACTGAGCTAAGTTGGAACTTGGAAACTCATATTATCAAAAATCAAATCACTGTATCACATTTTCTAGCAACTTCCACTGTTCAGGTGGTGGAATTGTAATTTTTTCTAACTGATGTTGTTTGACTTGAAGATTTGTTAACAATTCATGATTGAAATTGGAACTTGTCTTGGATTCTTCAGTCAATTTCAAATTCAAGGTTAGCAATGGTTTGATGGAATCCAAATAGTTCACCACATCTGGGTTCTAAGAAAACTGGTCCAAATCAATCTTCCTTACACCCTCCATCTTCTTTCTAAAATCATTATTTCCAACGAATCACTCATTTGTGTCAAAAGCCTCTGGAAAACCAAGCTCTGTGAAGTTTCTTACCTTTTCATCCACCTTCTTCATCTTGTATGCAACCAAATACAAATATTCCTTTGTTTCACGCATTCTCAAATACTTTTCAATGATAGATGACAACATCATTGATGTAGCAAGTAGATTAGCAATCCCTTTTGATTTCAAAACATTGTCACTGGCTTTGTATACTGTTTGTTGAACTTTATTTGTAGATTTCTCTAATTCTAGCACATTTTTGTTGACCACTAAATATTTGTTGAGCTTCTTATAATGTTGTCTAATAGCATCAATCAATTCAAACATGTCACACAAATGATCAATCCTCTGCATTATTTCATCCCAGATCTTTCATTTCATATGCCTCATTGTTTCTCTACAAAATGCAAATAACTTGTTTTGGAAAAAATAAATTTCATTTTTTGCTTCCATCAGCTCTACTTCCAATCTTTCATTTATTTTTCTCTCTTTCTCTAATTTTTGTTCCCACTATGCATTTTCATTAACAATGCTTATTCTTAATTTTTTTGAAGTGGATTTTTCCTCATCATATTTCTTATTGCTCTCATCTAGCCTTTGATTCAGTTCATTCACTTCTCTCTCATTTTGTTTATCCTCTTTGCTTGTTGATGTAGAGGTAGATTTTTTATTCTTTTTTATTTCAATATTCTTCTTTGATACATTAATTTTTTTAGTATTTTTGAGTCCAAAAAAATCCAATTGAATATTGTTCACCTAGAATTCAGATTGATCCATTTGATTTACTAGTTTTTTTTTAATTACGGGAACAAGAATTGTGTACTCCATGATTTTTGTATGTGTCAAATGTGGGTAATACCATGGTTGTTGCAAGCTCTGAAGTTATAGTAGACACACTCTTCATCAATTGCTTCTTTTCTTTTTTATTCAAGTTTGATTTCTTTTTAAACTCTTCAATATAATCAAAACCTAGGGATGTAGGAACAATGGAATGCTTGAATGGTGAAGGAATATGAGTACTTGCAATTGCTAATGATGTTGCATTCAAACTAACTAGCAATGGGGGAGTGCGTAGAAATAACTCCTTTGTGGTGGATCCATTGGTAGTGTGACTTGGTCCTATCAAAATCCTTTGCCTCTTCTATATGCCTTGATCACCTGGTGTTTCTATGGTATCTTGTATTGTTGTCCTCTTGTGTGTAATTTGTTTTCATAGCACATTTTGACCACTACTAGTACTACTACCCATACCATCACCACCAGAGGTAGTGCAAGTTGCACTAAGCTCTCCACCATGGGCATGTCCTAGTTGTGATTGTATCTGACCATGAGGATAAGGATTTGAAGCTCTAAAAACTTGACTTGTATTCCCTTGGTCTACTTTTTCACCTCCAAGCCCAAGGCCAGATTTATCAATTGGTTTTCTATGCTCTACATTTGTTACCATCCAAAGGCCTTGTCTCTGGGACCCCAAAGGACCACCTTCATAACCCTTTTTTAAGCTATGGCTACTCCTGAAGTATATGCTTCTTTTGTGGCCTCACTTAAACCAAGTTTGAAATTGACATGGCTTTGTTCTTCCCTATCATCATCACATTCATCATCAATTTCTTTATTTTCATATTCATCGGGATTCTCTATATTCCACAATTTTCTAAACTCACAATTTTCTTTGTTATCTCCATACTCTGCAAGAGCTCTTGGATCACCTACCTCCTTGCTCATAGACAAAAAGGTAGTAATTTTTTATCATGACCATTTTTTATCTATAACTTCCTTCTTTAGAGAATCTAGCATTTTTACTCTACTAGATGGTGTATCACTTTTTTCATAAAAAATGTTGTGCCTCCTAATTGTATTTTGGTGCAATGCTAACAATTGTTCAAAAGAAATACCATTCTCATCAGCACTTTTTTGCATTGCAATTTTGACCTCATCCCAAGAATCCTTGTTTCTCAAGTTTTCAAGCAAGGGTTTACTTTGATGTTGAATTCTACTTGCAACATTCCTATTGGCCCCAATCATTTCTTTAATGGTGTCACATGGATCATACTGCCAGTGATAGATAGGATCAAAATTAAAAAAATTCAAAATATTATGTGCCACACTAAATTCTTTTCACTCAAATGTGAACCCTCCACATGAAAAGGGTAAAGAAGGAAATAAGGTCTTCTTTTGTTGATTGTGAAAGTGTAGTTCATCAGTACAATGCATCTTCCTTACATATTCCAATGCAAAAACCCTTTCTATCACATGAATTGGAAGTTTGTATGGTTGTACTCCTGATCCATAAAACCTTAGCACAATCCATTAAGTACCAATGAACCAATTGTATTTATTTTTCTAGTTGAATGTAGTTTCTACATGACATAGGCAATCTAGACATTGGAGTATTTATAATTTCTTGATGCAATGGGGTCATAAATTAGTCTACAAAATGACTGTAGTTCCTTAGAGAATCATGCATCCTTATCTCAATGGTCCATTCATATACTGGAGCCATTTTATTTTCCTCATCATTACTATAGGTTTGAATCTAAAGCTTGTTGGTCTGAAACATTCCAATAAATTTGAATAGAAAAAGATAGCACAAGTAGCTTGTGAACCTAAATATCTTGGTGGAACCTCCTTTAATCATTTAAAAAAATATATACATGGATTCTACAATGTGCTCAATAAAATTATATTTGGCATGTGGAACACCATGATGGATATTATATACCATTTCAAGGAGGCTTGCACCCACTTCCAAATTTTTATCCAGTCTGAGGAAAAATGCTAGCATGGAAATAGTATCCTAAACCCATGGTTTAAAAATATCCAAAGCATAAGGAGGCTTATGATCACCTTTCAATTTTTTTCTATCCTAAACTATTTTATTTAAGAAAGAATTTTTCTTCATTTCATCCACTGCTTCATAATCACTAGCAAGCTTTTCTAGGTCAATGTGGAGATTTCCAAATTATTTGGTTGTAAACCACAACACTTTTCCAAGTTCTTCTACATTAATGGATAACACTTCCTTTTTGATATCTTTATTAACAATTTCTCTTTTGTTATCATAATAATTTTAGGCATTGACCATGATAAATTATGGGCAAGGGAAAACCTCATGTAACATCATGCGCCCTAATCTAGTTACCCATGGTGCACTAAAACTATTAACTTGCATTTGCTTTGCAGCCTTATTCTAAGATGGCATTATTTTGAGATGAAAATCTAAGTAATGAGGTACGCTTATCATAAGTTTTAGGATCATATCATGGTATTCATTAGTGAAACCTGGGGTTTTAAGCAATTTTGCATAATGCATTTTTTTATCCGACATTGCTCTAGTGGTACTGGTGGTAGACATGCTTATACAATGTGAATTTTTGAATTCCCTATTAGTCCTCCTTAAGTTTTCTTAATTCTTAAGTCTCTTAACCCTAAACCTAAACTTGAAATTTTGACAAAATAATATTTTAAGAAATGTCAAATGATGAAACATAGCCACAAGATTTTTTTCACTTACCCATATTTTGATTCTTGAAAAGATTAATGTTGACAATCATGGAAACTGGATTACTAGAATGACAAGAGCTTTGTTGGAAGTGGAACTGTGGAACACAGAATAGAGTGGAGAACTGCAATGAGCAAACTAAATATTGAAATCTCCCCGTGTGTTGACCCTCTCACTTAAAAATAAAATCACTTAGTAGTAGAAAGTGATTTTTTTAAGATTAAAGTGAATGAAACATCTTGTCATCTAGGTGTTGCTTCTAGACTACACAATTAGTACATGGCTAATAACATTTAAAACAAGCCATTTAGTCCTACATGAACAACAAATTCTAAACCTTTGATTACTAACAGTTATAGGGTGATTCTAGAGGTTTACGTTTGCAAGCCTAGAACTCTATTCATTTCATTCCTAAATGCAACTACAACCATACATCAAATGTTCATCGAATGGTTGAGTAATTTATGATATAAATAATAAACACAGGTGTTTTAAAGTTGTTTTAAACTTGAATGCACTAGGATTGACATCAAGGCCAAGGGGGCATTAACTTAACATTGCAAAGGACATAATAAAATGAATAATGATATCAGGAACTGGGGGAGAAGGTCAATGAAAAATTAGAAATCAATAACATTTCAGTAAACCCTAACAAGAGTGACAACTTTTAGTGTATAATGTTTCTTTTTCAATTTTATGGAAACTTTATTTTTTCATTTGTATTGCTTTATGTTTTTGTTGGCTAATAGATTGGGCACCTTGAGATATCACAATTCCATGTCAAAATTATAGGGTAATGGTTTTAAATCTACATGCAGTTATTTCATAAATAGATAATACTTAATTTCTTAAAGGAAAATAAAACTGATTTGAATAGATTCATAGACCATGAACTTACAAAATAATTCTTTACTGTAAATGAATAATGAAGAATAACACAACTATTTATTTTATTACAACTTAATTACAATGTTACATTATCACATATATTTTTTAAGATGAGTGGAGCGTGCAAGTGCGAAGCTACTCTTTGGTATAAAAAAAATATGTTACTTTGCATAGTACAAATAAAAATGTAAGCACCAAGCTTCTATTGGACTTCTAGTGACAACGTAATACAAATGTCTCACTGAAAATAAATTCATGGGACTTGCTGGGTCAATCATGTGCTTTGAAAATAAATGCATGGGACTTGATTGGTAGGCCATGGGAATTGAAAATAAATGCATGGGGCTTTCCTGTCCAACCATGCTAGGGAAAGGGGAGTTATGAAGATACAAAATGTACTTATCCCCTTTGAGAACCAGAGTCATACAAAAGATAAGGGGTAGTAAAATTGCTACCATCTTCTACTTGCAACCTCCATGCACTGGGATAGCACTTATCTCCATCAGAGCTCTTCATCCTAGTTCAAAACATGTCTAAGAATTTAGGTCAACCAAATCAACTTCTTTCCAATTCTACCCATTCTAAACTTGAAGGAAATTGGTCTTTTACTCTGTAACTACATAATTGGAGATATGAGAATTTAGAGTATCCCCTATAATACCACATCAACTTCTTCTTGAATCCTTATTAACCCTAAAAAATAAAAACCCTTATTACAATTCAAACATTGCACTCAATAGTAAAGCCTTTAGCCTTCAATGAATGATTTCATTTGTGCTCACTATCCTTATTTATGGGCCAATGGTGCCACTACCAACATGATCCCTATATACACCTCACACGTGTCACATGTGAGGTTGGGTATAATCCTAATCATGATCCATGCAAACCAAAAAACCAACATAATCGATTCGTGTAACTTAAGCCTTACATTTATAATTTAAATGTTTGATTTGATTGATATCTAGACTCTGGTAGCTTGGCTACATGCAAACTGTACCTCAAACTGACAATTGTCAATTGTCAAAATTGCCAGTGCCACTCAAATGATATGAAATCATTACAAATCTTGTTTCACTAGATCATTGGATTAATGACAACATCATCTATGATTCTACAATACATCGTGCACTTTTCAATATAAATCTATCCAATCAATCACTATGGATGTTCATATGGCATTAATTTGTGTCGCCACCCACAGTACCACAACCGTACTTTCTTCAAAAACTAAGATTGAGAATTTCAATAAAATAAATGAAAGGTAGATTAATTTGACACACTAAAAAGAAAGAATTAAATGGCTTGTTTTACCTTAATCATTATCAATTTCCACTAAGTCACAATAAATTTCACTCACTTATGATCAGCACTATATGTTGATAATTACTATTAGTTTTAAAAGCCACATTTTTATATTGATTAAAGCAAAAAGGATTTACAATAATGGAGCCATGAAAAGTATTTTCATTTAAGTAGCTATTTCTAAAGATTGGAGTACATAGTACATAACTAGCATGGCCAAAAAGCCACTAACCATGATAAAAAACCAATCACAAAGTGCATATTACAAGAACTGTTATGTTGTATAATAAAATATAGACACATGACATGCCACACAATTCATTACTAAATTTTTTTGTAACATTAGCTAAGGCCATCAACTAGGTGCTTGACTAGAATGTGAATCAAATTTAACAAACTAATAGAAAAGAAGAAAAGTGAATCACCCAAAACCTTCCTCCAAAACTCGAGACTCTTTAATGATTCAATTTTCATATCGCATAGTAGACCCCATATCATATTAACTAGGGCAAGAGCCTGCGTTGTAGAAGCATGCAATTCCACTTTCCTAAAGATTCCACCAACAGACACTAACCCGCTGTCAAAATTGTAATGCTCCAACGCCAACTCCAACGAAGAAATAGAGTAAATGAAATGTTGCAAATAACATATTTCCAACGTCTTCACCAAATCTTTATCGAGCAAAATTTCCATGCAATTGGACAAGAAAGCTAAAGCTACCTTAGAATATAGAGCATGAGGTTTTCTCTGAAGCTATTCCCTACCCACAATTGTTCTTATAGCATCCTCAATGTGCACACAAGGAATTATAAAAACCATACCCAACTTTTGTCTATTGTATGCATCGTCCCTTCTTTTCTCCAAAAAATATTTGGGTAGCATGACACACCATAAAGACTCCATAATATCACAGTTAAATTGAGAATTTAGAGAAGAAAGAAATCAAATCCAAATATATTATAAATGTAATACCCCTCATGTTGTTGTTTGGACTTGATATTTTCTGTGGTTTTGCTTGATACTTTGAGACCTTGATAGTTACTATTTATTGGTTGGATTGGTGGATTGGATAGTTTAGACTGCTTGATGAATATGCTAATTTATTTGATGACATGGATATTATGATATGACATTATGGTTACATGTGATTTGGTGATGTTTAATTTGATTTTAGTAGTATATTGTGATGCAATAGAATAGTAATTATTTTATGATGATATGATGTGATCGGTTTAGTTTAGCAATGTTACTTTATACTGGATGTTGTAGTTGTTATTATAGCTTTGGTGAGGGGACAGTGTAGCACCACTCATTTGTGAGTGCCCTGCTATGCTGTAATTCTTTCTCACGATGTGATGTATTTGATTATATATACATGTTGTACACAACCTTGTTTGTATGCAGGAATTGTAGGAATAGAGTCTTGATTCCACCTGCTTCGGCAGAACAAGGCCAACATCAAATTAACACAATGGGCATGAAGTTGAAACAAACATGACAAGGAAGTCACCCTATCCCAAGTTTGTCAACCCATTATATGTTTAGTAGTATTGTGCATCTTTGACCTTAGTCATTTTTGCATTTTATGATAGTTGTTTTGTGTGAATGTATTTATGTTATTTATTTTACATTGGTGTTATAGGATGATGTAATTTAAATAATTAAATGATTAAAATAAATGCTAATAATAGTTAGTGGAATAGTTTTTATAAAAATATAAAAGTATTAAATTAAAAGTCATGTAATTTATTAAAGATAAATAAATTGAAAGGTGTAAATTAAATTATTTAAATTGGTATTTAGATAATTTAATGAAAATAGCATGTTGAGGATAATTAATGGAATAATATAATTAAATAAGTTAAATTGTGTGAATTGCAAGTATAAATTAGCAAAATTGAAATTAAAACAAAAAGTGTAGCTTGAATTAAAAAAAAATCGAGAAAAGAAAGAAAAGAATAAAAGGACCAATGAATGTTGAGATTTTTTGCTGAAAAGCTGGTGAAGAAATGGAAGATTTATATTCATCCTTTTTTTTTTAAGTTTTGGAAAAAAGAAGAGGATATATTTTTCATTTAATAGCAAAAATGAGAGGTTTTCATTCACAGGAAAATTAACAGAAGGTTCAAAGAAAAATATGGAGTTCTGTAATAATTTGCATTCTTTCTTGGTTTCTCTTTAAAAATTGTTTCCCATTCATTGTTCTAGGAAAGAGGCTCTTCTGAATAAAAGATATAGATTAAAAAAAAAGTTGATCAAGGGAAACTAGTGGAGAAGTTTTGAAGGCGGAAAGGGGAGCTCATCAGAAAGGCTGGTTGGAATCAAAGGAAAGCTTCATCAACTCCTTAGCAAGCACAAGACTCTAGGTTCCTTTATTGATCTTTTATTGTTTGTTAAATTTGAAATAGCAAATATGTTGTTCTGTAAAAGAAAAATCTTATGGGATTTAGAAATCTTTTGGGTAATAAATAATTGAGAGAAATTTATCGTTGAATCTCTGAAAATGTTCTGGATTTTTTTTATAATTCTATTATGGGAAAATTATTGTCTCTCTAAAATGAATGGATTTATGTGTTTATATATATATATATAATATATACACATATATATATATATACACAGATTTGTGGATATACATATATGCATATATATATATTATATATATCTATATATATATAAACAAATATGATTTCCAATTTCTATAGTACTATGTTCCTGGGGATATAAACACATATATATTTACATATATATATATATATATTTATATATATATACACACAATTGTGTACATACATATATAAATATATATATATATTAAATTTATTTGTGAATTTAATTTTGTCTATGGCTAAAGTACACTGTCGGTAGTTAATGCATCTTGCTTGTTGGGTGGGGCCTAGCCTTGGTCGTACCCCTGCCCAGCCATATGGTGATGGATTGCACTCGTAGTCAAAGAGACTGCCACAACAGTCCATCGGACTACTATGAGCAGTCCCTTGGATTACGCGCGGTCACGGCCATTCAATGGTTCTTTTTTTTAAATGATTTTTATTTTTTTATTTGGTTTATATATATATATCATGTCTATAATTAAAGTTTTCTCTCCCAGATTTGATAACAGAATAAAACAAATTTATCAGAATTTGTATATAGGGATGTTTTGTTTAATAAAATAAATAAATATATATAGATGTATAGTTTCCTTTGTGATTATGTATTTATTATTATGAGTGGAATTTATTCTTGAAAATTGGAAAAATCACATATACCAAAATCATTATTTTGTTTTATTTCAAAACTATTTTATTGGAAGTGGGAATTTAATCTATTTAATTAATTGTGACTATAATAGAATGAATTGTTGATTCTAGGAGTTTGTTTTCATTATAGCTATGGGTGTAAATTACTATGTCTTTTTATCTTGTAATTCAGCTTTGGCTTTCTCGATGTGGGAACCCAGTTTGCTTTAGGAACCCGCTTAGGAATATTGTGAACATTAGGTTTCCAGAGGCTTGAGTTTA
>VDFB02018184.1:0-22397 GCA_007258455.2 Sequoia sempervirens
TTCCTTTGGTTGGCATGACTTTCTCACAAGATGCCTCAAGCTTTTCATCACTATGCAATCTCCCATCACCTTCTTTCTCTTAGAACATAGAACTGCAAGCATTTTAGAGAGAGATTACTAACAGTTTACCCAAAGGAATAACAAGGCCTTTTACTATCTCAGGTTATAGCATGAACACATATGAATAAAACATGGATTAATCAACCTATAAGAGAAATACATCAATGAATCAGAATGAAGGGATAAGGAAACTTATCTTTATTGAATACTGATATATCCCGCTTCCATCTTTTGCTCCTCTTGAGAGTGCTAAACTCAGCATCAACAAAATACAGTTTGCACAACTATAGATTTCTTACATGCAGCCAGCATGTTCCATATAGGACTAGCCTTCTCAAGGCACCATCACAGTCCATGAACATGGAGAAAGATGTCGATGTGATCATCACAATGAAATTGCATTTCACTTTTCATCTCAGAGTCACACTCAGAGATCTGTACTACGAAATGCAATAAGTGATGACATCTGCCAAAGATCTCATGCCAGTGATTACTATCATGAACTTTACCAAGCATTCATGATTCAAGTAAACAATGTCAAACCTACTCAACTTAGCAGATTGAAAACATAAATAAAAGAATACTTATCTCTTTGAGTGTTCTAATGGATGCAAGTACTTGACACAGTATGGAACACTGCTCTTGCGCTCAGATCAGTCCACCATCTTTACGGCTTGAACACAGGCCCTTTGCAATGTTAAATTTGAACATGGTCTTTGACCATTCAAATTTAAGATGCACTCTGTTTCCAGCTGCTTGTCCACCAGATGCAACACGCCTACTAGAAACACTTAAGAGATGGATAAGATCAATGCTTGTAAGCTTTATCAAATCTGCACAACTCAACAATCTTGAGTTTCACATAAGAAATATAAACAACAGCAAAACAAAACAAATACTTATCTCTAGAAATCAGAATAACTCCTAGAGGTTAGCAAGAATGATGTAGAGACAACTCATGATGCCCACGGACCACCACTCGAGCATTCCCTCATTTTAAACTCAAGGAGATGGAGTCTTCCTTCACAACAGTTCTGGGCAAAGGATGCACCTCTGATCCCTTAGCAGTGGTGTCGCCTCTGTCTAACACGACAACTAGCAATGGATGGAAACACACCCTGTGAAAAAAAAAGCCTTCTTCGCTGCTACCAGATGCGTTGGAAGTTGTCTAGGTCACTTCCTTTCAACGGAAATGTCCTCCAGACCCGACTGGTGGCTATAAGGCTTTAGAGATCGCACTCCAATGAACATCTGTCGAATCAATGATATTGCAATTTGCGCAAGTCACAGCTCGAATGGTTTCATGGACTTAGAGGGGCCCGAACTGCAATATGTGCAAGAGCTAAGCTTGACTTCCTCTCGGACATGGACGTGCACCATTTGACAAGAGACACGAACTCTAGATTGCAATGATTTCCTAAAGAGTTGTTCGATGCAAGATATTCATCCGCTATAACATATCCATGATTCCTTGCATACTCCAGCGCAGATAGAACTTCAGGCCACCATGCCAAGGAGCAATTATTAACAGCTCGATTTTGTGATGAGATTTTTCCCGTCACAAAACACTGAACCCTAAGTGTCCCACCCGATATAAGGATCGCGAGATTGCACGGCTTCAAAAGGTTAGTGCACAGATAAGACAATAGCAAAGTTACGTCTCTGTTAGGGGTCCCGGCGAAGTTAATGCCCGACGCTAGAGGAAGATCGCTTGAATGTTATTCAAGAAGATCCAAATCCCATCTTGACTTTGTGTGATAACGAAGCTCGAGAAAACATGAAGACGAAGGGGCACTCGAGATGCCATTGCACGAAACTCTTATTCAACACTTCTTTTGAACAGAGGGAGTGATGCACAACATTCGACCATTTCTCAGGTGTAGGAGCAAGTAAAGATATCACTGAATGAGTCCGACAATATTAATTTTGCCATAGACTTTGGCTTTAAATACGACTTTCTCCTGGTGGTCTTCGATTCTTTTATACAATCTCAAGCTTGAAGATTATCAACGGACCTTCTCCAAGATTGGTTTCTGAGACAGCTCTGATTGAATGGACTGCTAAAACAAATCTGATCAATTCCTCCGAAACCTGCTCTGATACCATGTTGAAAACTGAAGATCAGATTTAATGCACAGAGAATTAATTCAAATCAGACAATAACACAGTAGATACCCTGGGAAAACCCTCCACTTGAGGGAGAAAAAAACCCAGCAACAAAGATCCTCTTGTATATATAATAATGGCAACAATTCACTTTACAATGAGGCCACACCTCATACACATCTAAAGATCAACTCTGATGTACACAGATGATAATCTGCCTTTCCCTTTAGATCTAAACAAATCTGCACTTAGAGAGATCTCAGAATCATTCCTTGAAGGAATTTGTGTACACCTGAAAGAAGGAATAATCTGAGCTCTGTTTGATTGATGAACAAGGAGAGAAGCAGTCCTTTATAAATACATACTGGCTAGACCCTGGGCTGTATTTAAACATAAGTCAGTATAATTTGAATAGTCACAAGATACAAAAACAGCTATAAATCCATAAATGATGTCATTCCCAAGTAGTTAGTAACCTTTACATGTCACAACCATAACACATACAAAATAATTATATGTCACCCAAATCATGAGACACAAATAGACAGAGGGGTCTGAATAGGCCATGGCTACATCTTCAATTTTAAGACGCCCCTGGAATGTGAGCCGAAGGATTTCAACCACTGCTATAACATTAATATCGCCACTAGTTTTATAACGTATTGCATAAAAATCGAGTGAAGAGGTGGTTTGAATACAAACATCACCACTAGTTTTATAACAAAAAAATGTCTAAAAAAAACCCTAAAAAAAACGCATTTAAAAAACCCTAAAAAAACGCTTTATGAAAATTTTGAACGCGATTTTGTACCGTACAAATTTCATCAAATATGAACAAATTTAAAAGTTGTTTTTGAAATTCGACGAATTTCAAATTTCATGTTGAAATTCGGTCGAATATGGTGACTTAGATTAAAACAAATAAAATAATAATAAATCAAGAGTCAAAGGTAGCTCTTCATTATGAAGGGGTGTGACTCTCTGCAATGAAATGGTTTGATAAAGAGATGTGACTCCCTTAGATTTGGAAGATATAAAAGGGAGATCATTTTGTTGGAGAAAGGATCAAGCATATACATAGAAATCAAGCAATTCATTGAAGGATAAATAATCCAAGTAACAAACATTCAAATATCAATTCAAAAATTCATTATCAAGTATAAAAGCATTCAAGTATTATTCAAAGATTGACCTTGTCAATCCATCAAGAAATATTAATTAGCAAAGGCAAATCAGCAATAATCTATCAAATACATCAAGCAAGCAGTTTTGAATTCAAGGTAGTGTCTTGCAAATTGGCAGGACGAAATCCCTTCCAGGTCCACGAGAATTTGAAGGACAAAAACCCTTTCATGCTCTTATCAAGTTTGGATGAAAAATCCAAATCTTGGTTGAGGAGGACGAAAACCCTCCAAGATGGGTTAAGAGCTAGAAGGCTGAAAACCTTTTATGCTCTTTGGCAAGCTAGGGACGAAAATCTTTGGTACTATCATTGTTGAGTTACGGACAAAAACCTCTAATTCAGCAGATTTGTAAGTACTTCCGGAGAATTCACGATTTGATTAACTTGAGTATTGGTTACGATTTATTGATCTGAATATTATCATAAATTCTTAAACTTTGATAAGACTATTATCATTTTTGAGTAAATATTATCGTTTTAAGGCAAAAATCAGGAATATCTCGAAAAGGGACATTACAAAAGCTTTTCAGTAACTAATCCTCTTGAAGTTTGTTTTTTGCTCTCCTTCCATCAAGAGCCAATTTCTTCCCAATAGTCTGAAAAAAGTTTTCCAACGGCTAACATTGATATTCCATTGATCAATTTGTGGAAGATCCTTCAAAACCATCCTATTGATTTCTCTCAGAGCATAAATTCCATCACCGCAGTCTTGGTTACTGAGCAGTTTTGTATTTAACTTAAAGCTATTTTCCTTTCTTAGCTTTTCAGTTTTGCAACTATTCGGTATCCTAATTCTAGCATCAATAGGATGGTGATCAGGCATTGTGCATGGATAAACTTTTAGACAATTTTTTCCATCAATATGCTCAAAGTTAAAGTAGTCATTATGAGCATAAAATCTATCCAACCTATAATATATTATTTTACCACCATTTTGAGAATTTAACCATTTCCACAATTTAGTTCTTTCCCCATAGTCATTAGCTGCATAGATAGAACATATCCCAAATTTGAAATTATCTTTCTCAAGAATGAGCCACACACCCCTATTACACTGGGAGCATCCATGATCCTTAACATAACTGGCCCACTTATTATTTAATAAAATGACAGTTCCTCCCTTCCCTTTATCATGATTGCTACAAAACTGCAGAGCATCTTTCCAAATAAAATTCAGATTGTTCTCTAACTGAAAACCAATTGCCTTGACTTCTTGAAGAAAGAAAAAATCCAGAGAGTTAATCTTGTTTAAGAATCTCCTAGTTATGTATTTTCTATCAAGGGATTCCAAACCTCTGATATTCCAACTAATGTACTTTAGGCTCATCAATACTTGGAGAGGAGTTTAAAGCTTTTGGATTTCTATAAAGCGTATCAAAATATTTAGGAATTCTCTCTTCCTTTCCCTTCTTCCTATTTTTTTGGTCACCCTTTTCTCTACTTACATGTTTCCTTTTCTTTTCTTCATCTTTTTTACTTTCTTCTTTCTCCAGAGGAACTTTCTCTTGTTCCTCATCACTAAGGAATAAAGGATTGTCCATCACTATATTTTCTTTATCTCCCTCTATAATGGTTTCATTTGTTAAAGTTCTGTCTTCCTATTTTTGCTCTAAAGCATAGGAGTTGCTATTTTCCATGTTTATATAGTCTTCCTGAGTTTTCTTTCTTGCCATTAGAATTCTCTCCTCTTTATTTTATCAAGCACAAGCGCTTGAGCATTTTTTGTGTGTTTAGAGCTTGCTTTCCTCATCAGTTATGGTAGGTTTTTCAATACTACTGGAGCCTCCATTGAGATTCTCTTGCTCATTGGCATTTCCTTTTGTATTAATCTTTTAAGAATTATCTTCCTTAGCCAAGTCCTTTTTAAAAGGATCTTGGGAATATTGGACATTGGCTTTTTCTCTAAATTCAGGGTTGTGATGACTGCTGTTCTTTTTTAGATTAGGGCAATCTTTTTTTTTTTGATGACCTTTGTTTTTACAAAGAAAGTAAGCATTTAGACCACCTACAATTTCAACTTTGCAATAAGCCAACTGATTCCCCAAATTTATTCCTAATTGTTTAGGAATATCTATCTTGAGTGAGAGCGAAACAAGAACCCTTGCATCCATATGGCGCAACATGGTTCTGGCCTCCTTTATTTGGAGCACTTTCCCCAAGGGTTGCAGCAACTGGGGAATAAAATCCAATAGTTGGGGCAGAAGATTTTTAACAGTTACCCATCTGGGAATAGTATAGTCTAGAACCCCATAATTCAACACTTTTGGAGACCAAGCAACTACCTTAAAATTGACTTACCAACATTCCAAAATTCTTTGCTTAGAGCTCTTTTTTGCATACTGCGATTTTTGAAAAAAAACAACAAAAAAACCTTTTTGAATCATCATACAAAATGACACGTACAACCCCATGTTTTTTCCCTAGACATTTAATTTCAATCATCAAAATTTTTTCCTAATGGGAGATTATTGCAATCCATGGTGACAAAAAAAGCTGTGTTCTTTTTAATCTATTCTCTTCCTTATCAACTATAACAACCATATCTTTTTTTGATTCATCAATTAGGGTTTTCAGGGGATGAGGAGACAACTTACTAGTTTCTCCTTCGACTTGCAAACTTCTCCCGAAAGTTCCATCATTGTTCTCCTTCACTTCGAATTGGCCTCCAACATGACTTCCTCTTTCTCACCACTATTTAGGGCATCTCTATATGATTTCTTCATCTATTCAACAACTTTGCCACCATTAATTCCGTCTTCATCCATTTTTTCTGTCCCTTCCTCCTCCACTACTCCCCACGCCCTAGCAATTACTCCCAATACTGCCCCAGGCCACTTACTGTTGGCGGGAGACTTACAAAATCAATTAAAAAAAGTGTAAAAAATAAAACAAGAAAACAAACACTTAAAACATAAAGGGAACACACCCAAAACCACCACCCCATAGAAGGAAAAAAGTGGACAAATAATTCAAGAGCGGCAAAGAACACCAATCAGAGTCAACTTTAGAAGGGAGAGCTGCTACAAGGCCAACAATGGAGGATGATTGTTCGTCTCCCCCATACACCTCAAAGCTCTCACTTCTTCAATTCTATTCTATCAAATTATTTTCTCTAATGTCATTTAAGACATAACAAATGAGTAAATCTTATAAAATATTTATTTTCAAATAAGTTGAATATTAAAATAATAATATTTTCAGATTCTTATTAATTTTCAATTCATGGGATTTTTCCTAAATTGTGACTGAGCATCATTGTATTAACATTAGATGATGTGGGTTGCATTCCAAGAAGAACCACAAAGCCCTTTGCCGGTGCTTTTCAAAAGTGTACTCGCACCAGACACAAGTGTAACATGTTGGAAGTGGGAAGCATCCAAAATCTGGTTTTGGCTCCACCGGTTTTGGGGATCTATGAACAATGCTCTCAACTAGGTTGAAGTCTACTTGCCATGGGTTTAGTGGGAATTAATATTGATATTCGCGGGAAGTTGTGCATTTACAGATGGAGAGGAGGATCTCCTTATAAAAGAAAATGCAAGACTGATATTTCTAAAAGAAACAATCGTTAATTAATGAAAACTAAAAAACTGAAGTCAAAAATTACTAACTAAAGAGAGTGACTAACTAAAATGTAATAAAACAAGATGACAAGGAATTAATGTATTCAGAGAAATGTTTTTTAATGCAGCCAGCTGAATTAAATACATTACTGAAACAAAGGAAACTAAGTCTACCATGTTGCTTGCTAGTCCAGTAAAGATACATAGGTAATACCAAGAGCTCCATACACTTGATGCACTCACATTTGGAAACTTTGTTGGGAGGGCAGCTAGTTTGGACTTCTAAATGGCAGCTTTCCTTATTACCTCTGTATGCAGCCAAATCTTCCCACTTAGTAATGGCTGAAGTAATAGACTTCTTCTTGGAGCTCTCCTTTGAATCGCTTTGTCCTTTATGTTGAGTGGACTTGCCTTTGCCAACGTCCTTGGCAGTAAATGCTTGTTCAACACTAGGAGACTCACTACTGCTCCCAAATTGCTTCCTCCACCTATCACATTTTAAAAGCTTGTTTGCAGAAACAGCATCTGGAAAACTGGAAGTCAAAGATTGGTGGATTTTAATTTGATGGAAGTGTAGGCAGTAGCCAAACTCTTCAGTCACCAAGCAAAATATAAAACCATCATGATTTTTTGGGGACAAAAGAAAGAATTAAAGAGCCATCAAATTTTTTTTGGAGTTAAAAATATTAAAATACATCATTGATACCACCCAAAATTGAAAGCGACACGATGGAGAACTTTCCCATTCATGAGAGCGTAAATCCCAAGGATCCTACAATTTTGAAAGCGTCCATCAGAATTCTTCAAAAAATCCCCAGAAAACACGAGGTTCAGGGACGAGCTGGAGCAAACACCCACGACGTGAAGAAATCCGTCAAATAAACGTGCTTAGAAAAGGGCCAGAAGTCGCGCCTAGAAAATTTCACAAAAACACGTTCAAAAAACAATGAAAAATCCGCGAGTGTTGCCTACAAACAAAAACTTTCGATCAGAAAGTTTTCTTCAAAAATCGCAGGCTAGAGAGAGACCTAAGATTCATCACGGTGCACAAGAAGAAAGACCGACGTGGGTAGAAGAGACTTGCAGATTCGCGCGGACAAGGGTCGCGCTTGCACAGAGAAGACTACGAAAAAACTCCCGCAAGCACAAAAATCCTGGCGGGATTTAGCAACGAAATAAAGCACAAAGGTTACAAAAAAAAAAAGGTCCACAGATCGTGTCGCAAGTAAACCATGAGTTCCTTCGACCTTATCAGAATCCCACATGATAAATCACGAATTACATATTATGAATAAAAATGGGCCCACAAAATTCTGGAAGAACACAAACTTCTGAAAACAGAACCACGAACCCTAGCTCGTGATTTTCAGAAGCCATACTTCAGCAGGCCTCCCAAAATCCTGAGCCCTCCCATGAGGGAGACAAGCTCAGACCAGCTCTAATACCATGAAATTAATATTGATATTCATGATTGTGCATTTACAAATGGAGAAAAGATCTCCTTATAAAGAAAAATGCAAGACAATGTTTCTAAAAGAAACAATCGTTAACTGACGAAAAAGCTAAAAAATAGGAAGTCAGAATACTAACTAAAAGAAGACTGACGACTAACTAAAGCTTAATAAAAACAAAGATGACCATTAATATTACATTAAATATTTTAATATTTGGGGGCAGTGCCCTTGGTGCATTCCCTTTTTCATAAGTTTTTAAGCAAAGTCAAAGGTGTAAATTTTAAAAAAAGAAGCAGAAAGAAGTTTAAAGAAAGACAGAAAAATGGACAGTTTTGCCCTAGGTTCACATGGGTTCCCCCGGATCTTGCCTAAGTTCGTCCCAGATGAACCCAACCCCATTTTCCTGCACCCTGCCTGTATCTGCAGGCAGATTGGACTCGATCATGGATCTGGTTCAAACCAAACCCCAATCTGGTGGTCTGCAGGTAGATCCAATAACATAGGCTATACATAGAGAAAACAAAGGTCAAAGTTACATTTCAAAAGCCCTCTGGATACTGCAAACAAAAAGAAGCACCCCTGCGAAAACAAAGGATTTCCCAATCAACAGTATGATGGCATAGGATCTCAGTCAGTTTCCTCCCTAACTGTCACCCGGATCCCAGGAGGCTCCAGGAAAGTCTGCCGAGTGGCCCCAGTGACACCTGTAAGGGACAACAAGGGCATTGTGAACTGGATGGAGATATCTATGGACCCAAAGAATATCAATATGAAGTGTCAAATCCTCTCAGAAACAGACCATATTGACCTGCTGTTTGGTGGCTGTGAATGTAGAAATTTTGAGCTTGTCCATCTCCTCTGTCACACATTGGCAACAGACCACAAGATTCTGCCCCTCATCTCCTTGTCAGAGCTTTCAACAATAAGAAAATCCTCCCAATGAGAGAACCCAAGTAATAATCCAGTCTTTCAGCACAGCATTCTGCACTCAAACAGCAAGATTTTTCACAGAATCCTCAGCAATGGATGCTGTAGTCCTCAGTACCCCCGTATTACTGAGACCTTACCTCCCTAAAGCATCCTTGACCATTTCTATTGTTTTTGCATTCACAAGGCAGAATATGCACTGCAGTCTTCTATCAGATATTGCCCCAGCATGGGCAGAATCTCCCATTGCTTTCCATTTCTCCATTAAAACAGTGCCTAAAAACAGCGGAGGAAAAATGCAACCTTACGCTCCAATAACTATTCTGTCCCTCAAAAATCTGAAAGGGACTTTGCAATTAATCGCACAGTGCATACGCTTCCCCCGAGCCTGGGATAAGGCTTCATGCCACTCACATCTGGGAGCGAATGGTGAAGAAATAGGTAGAGGAAGAAACCATATCTATTAACAATTCACCATTGACAACTTAATCAAAAGATTGTCATGCAAGTGAAAGTTTGGGGAAATTGGAAAAGCAAGGGGATCTCGTCCAAGAGCAAAGGTAGCACCAATCCCCTAGCACCTGATTTGCAAACACTTGCTGAATTAGGAGCATCTGTCTCCAAGAGTTTAATGATCCCCCACTCAGTTGAATCCAAACTAACTTTCACAGCAAAAGGTAACTGAGAAAATCCTTCATTTGCTAAAATATCCACCACCTGATTCCTTTCCCTGTGACAATGGGTGAACACAATCTTTTTGGGGAGGCAGCCAACTTCTAAAATTTCATCCAAAACTATAGTTGCCGGGAAACTCTATTTTGGGAACATAGACATCGTACCAGTCCCTGTACCCAAAATTTCCGGTGAATCATTTACATATAAAATAGCTGTCTCCTTATTCATTTAACTCACGTACCCTAATTTGATTGGTGTCCCCGTCCCCATACCAATACCAGTACCCTGTGTCTCTTGGCAACTATGTCCAAAACACTTCTGAGCTTCCAATCTATCAGTGACCTTTTGACAGACCTGTGAATAGTCACCTAGGAATCACCTTCAACTTTGAGTAATCTATAGTCCATATAGGGCACCAAATTGAGGCCTTCAAGGAAAGCCTATGCTTTTGCCTCATTATTGGTCTTCACACAAAGATAGAAGGATCCAACTTTCATAAAAGATCCTTGGAGGGCTCTAATCACCACATCAACTTCACTCTATGCTCCCCCAAGTTTTGTGGACAGCAACAACGGACGTCTTTCTGGTATGGGGGTAATTTTGGGCCATTTTTTAGGGGACAGCAGGGGACGGTTGGGGACCGCTATTAAAAAAATAGGGGAATTTTTAAAAATATAGAGAAATTTCACATGAGAATTGAAAAAGCATTCGTCATAGACATTGTAGAAGATTAATACATAACATTAGACTTGAATTGGGATTTTACATGAGAATTGACAAACAAATTAACAAAATTCAAATGCATTTGTTGTCAATGTGCATACATATTATATAAGAATTATAACAAAATTCCCAAAGGCATCAAGGTTCAACTATAAAATGACAAAAATATAGAAAGTATATGGCTGTCCCTAATCAGCAGATGCAACTGGTAGGTCTATATCAAAATCAGAGTCCGAGTCTAATTCACTGCCACTGTATGTTAGTCTTAGGATCAGAATTTAAATAAGCAGAAATAGAACAATTTCAAACAATTTAACACAGCATATACCCTGGGAAAACCCTCCTTCTTGAGGGAGAAAAACCCAGCAACAATATATCACTTATATATTGATCAAATAGCCACAAAGTGCTTTACAAGGAGGCCAAACACAAGGCCGATCTGTATTGATAATGATGACACCACACTCAATGAATATCGAACTTCTTCTTGGATCGATCTGCTATAGATATAACTCGAATTCTTGCTGATGCGAACTTGAACAAAATGAATATATGAATGAATGATATGAGAAAGAGAGAGAGCAGCGCCTATATATACAATATGAAATGTCTTCTCCCAAGCAATACGTCTCTACACAAGAGGTCGGCCTCTTCATGAAATGGTGCAACTCTTTCTCCCATGCGAACTTGTTAAGTCGGCCATAAGAAAATAAATATAAATCATTATTTGTATGGACGCATCTCTTCATTAAAGTCGGCTACAAATAAATGAATAGCCACGGCTATATGAATTTATTTGATCATTAATTATATCGCTGGAAGAATGAGGCCCGCGGCTACAACATCAACACTGTAAGGGGTTGCCTTAGGCAATGGAACCCCAACCAATCCCTCTTGTGTCCTCATCGATTTGTATAGCATTTTCGGGATCGACATCCCAATGTAAGGCTCGAGTCTGACATACTTAGGAGTCTGTTGATCTTGTAACTGCAAAGCACTATGTACAACCACCAACTTCTCCGATTGTCTAGAGGTAAGATTGGTCCTCTTGACTGATTGGATGAAGCTATATGTGGGCCAATTCCTCTCTGCAGCAGAGGAACTGGCAATGAAAGAAGACGAATGGCAAGTAACCTCAACTCCGGTGCATCCTTGCCATGCCACGTCTACCATCCAATAGGGTTGTTTTGAGCTAATGTAGCTCCATTCGACCTCGCCTCTAGTTTGCTGAAGGTTGGACCACTAAGATTGACAAATGCAAGCCACTTTGTGCGAAGTAAAATAGATTCCTCTTCAGTATACATTTTCCCAAGGGCCTTCATGAAGCCTTCTTTCACCTCTTCATCATTAGATGGAGGCACTCTCCCAGGTCTTGCTGCATACCGTTTGGGATTGAGAGCATTGGCTGCCATGTGAAGTGGGGTGTTCATAGTGTTCCACCTTTGCGTCACAATGGGCCTAAGATGCTCCTCATAAAATCCCAAATTAGGTGAAATATCCCAGCCAATATATGTGCAATTTTTCTGATTTTTGTAACATAAAATGATGCCCTAATTTTCTGATTTTTAACTTCTGCTCAAACCCTAGTTTTCTGATATAATTTTTTGAGTGTATTCATGCATGAACAGCAGTATTCATTCATCCAAATAATAGCCAAACTCATAGCAGATCATAAACAATATGAAACCACATCATAGACTATCAGACATTCACCAATATGAATCAAAATTCTGATATTTAAACATTCAGTTTGCTGCTGCAACTCAGACTTAACCAATGATGCAATTACACAATGAAATGGGCTTCAAACATGCCCAACAACATGAAAGGGCTCACTGATATGAAGAAACCCCAATCTATGCAATGAAATTGACCTCCTACTCTAACCCTAGCTGGGTGAAATTGCTCCAGCTCACAACAGTGCAACAAAATTCAATTATTTGATGAAAAACAACTCCAAAAACTGTGATATCCCCATCATCAGGGAAGTATTTAGAAAAAAAAAAAACTTAATACATTTACATTTCAATTATATATATATTTAGATATAGTTACTTGCACATAGAGTATGTCATTTGTTATATACTAATTAGATGCTAAACAGCAATGAAAATGATGAATCAAGCAAGGGGACAAATACCAAGTAGTCGCCCAATCTAAACAACCATTATGAAGGGACGCATGAAGAAATGTGATGCAATTACACAATGAAATGGGCTTCAAACATGCCCAACAACATGAAAGTGCTCACTGATATGAAGAAACCCCAAACTATGCAATGAAATTGACCTCCTACTCTAACCCTAGCTGGGTGAAATTGCTCCAGCTCACAACAGTGCAACAAAATTCAATTATTTGATGAAAAACAACTCCAAAAACTGTGATGTCCCCATCATCAGGGAAGTATTTAGAAAAAAAAAAACTTAATACATTTACATTTCAATTATATATATATTTAGATATAGTTACTTGCAAATAGAGTATGTCATTTGTTATATACTAATTAGATGCTAAACAGCAATGAAAATGACGAATCAAGCAAGGGGACAAATACCAAGTAGTCGCCCAATCTAAACAACCATTATGAAGGGACGCATGAAGAAATGAGGAGACGTATCTCTTGGCGCCATGTCTATATTAAGTGGGACGCAAAGAAGACGAAGATCATCAATCAACAAGTGAAGATTTAGGAGCCAACGGTCAAGAAAGCAAATAATAGTTTAGAAGAAGCATCAGGAAGATAGAAAGATCTGCACTCAGAAGACGACTGCAATCAGACCGAAGGTAAAGTGTGGAGACTGGTTTCCAAAGAGAAGACATCACATAAACCAGAAGAACACGTACAGAGATCATAGGTCGAACAAGAAGAAAGGCCGGTCCTTCTGCAAGGCGAAGTTCATCAACAGAAGATTAGACGCGCGGCCCAGTTCTATCCGTTGTTCTTGAAGAGTTCATTCACATCGACCATTGCAAACATTGCAAGCAATAAGCAACCCAGCCGATAGAGTATAATCAGGAAACGATAGCAAAGGAAGACATTTGGATCTCACCACTGTAATTACAGTCTATAGTCAGCGATTGAGATTCAATATAAACTCCCATATCTGGGTTTCTTAATTGGAAATCTATCTTTGAGAATATACAATTAAGATTCATTGATTTTATTGAGAACTTGGTGGTTTTAAAGCAACATTGTCTTGGTTAAATAAGGGACATCACAAAAACCCTACCAAAGGGGTGTGTTGGCCTACTGGTCTGCTGATAGGGTTTGCAAGCCTTGAAATTTTGAAGAATACCTTTTAGCTTGCCCAATTCACCCCTCCAAACTAGACACCTAATGCTGATGCAAAAATCTGAGTGTGAATCTAGCAAGAATCACCATTGAAGCCCATGTGAACCTCCGTCATGAAGTCCTCCATTGAAGAAGCTAGGGTTTCGTCCAACTTCTCCTATATTCATAAGGGTTTTCGTCCTTAGAATATTCACCAAAGTGCAGATCAGAAAAGCAGAGATAAATTCGTTGATGATTAAATGCCTTAAAATGACCTTATATTTATATCCAACCTCCCTTAAGCCTCCCAATCTGGCTGATCCAATTTGGGTGCCAAGATTGCAATTTAAAATTGTTTTTAATTTATTTTTCTAAGTTACCGATTCATTTTTGGATTCGGGTACGGGTACGAGAATCCGGTACGGGATTTGGCAAATTTTTTTTTGGGGGTTGGGTACGGCTTGGGTACAGCAATACAAAAAAAATATATAAATCAGAAATATATACATATTTGCAGCAGTAATTAAGTTCAGAATACACCACCATATTAATAGTCTAATAACATAGCAAAAATACATCACCACTTTCATAGTCACTAAGTCAAATATTAAAATATTAGTGATTACTCGAAAGTCGAATGTCATGATATAAAATTATAAATTTAAGTTAGAACATAAAATGTCAAACGTTTACAATCAGCCATGGCCCATTATTGATCATTGATCAATCTGAATCATATGGGTCATCAAACAAACTAGCATTATTAGATGCTACATTTTGTGTAGAACTAAAAATAGCATTCATGGCACTCGCACAAGCACTGCCACTAGCAGTAGCAATAGCACTGACACTACCACTCTCATGATCAGTAGCTGCTTCAGGCTCATAATCATCATCAATATCAAGTGCAGCTAAGTGACTTGTGGAAGCATCCAAGTCAAGCTGCTTGGCTCAATATCCCACCTCCTTGTGTCTCCTTCTTTGTAGGAACTTTGCTTGTGTGTAAGGAGGCGCAAGTTTGAATGCACATACACCAAGTTCTCTACCTTTTTTGAATGCAGCCTATTGCGTTTTATTGAGTGGATGAAGGAGTATGTGCTCCAATTCCTCTCAGAAAAAGATGAACTAGCAACCTATTAAGACCAAATTAAATAGTTAAGAGTTACAAAATTTAACTAAACAAAATTATTAATTAATATAAAATTATAAATTAAAATTAAAATTACAAAATATAAAACTTACTTGTTAGAAGATTTTTATTGCAATTGGTTGGAGGTGCATGTATTCTTGCCCATGGAAGTACCACCAACTATGAGCATCCACCTTGTACTTGTCTCGAAGAGCATCAAGATTCTGATCAACACTATCGGAGCATGCAAAAGCCATGAACTTAGCCCTCACTCGATCACGTCGGTCACGATCAGTGAAGAGTCTCCGAAGTGCTGCCTTGTACCCTTGAGCCACTTCAACATGCCTATATGGAGCAATTCTTGATGAAGTAGAAAGAATCTCAGGACTATAATATTTGGGACTCAATGCAAAAGCAAGAAGATGCAATGGAGTGGTCATTTTGTTCCGTCTATCAACCATGATTTCCTGTAGCTCTTTGAAGAACTTTTCATTAGGATCTTCCTCTTTTGCATTGATGATGGTTTTCATCTTCTCAATCATTGAGTCGATACCATCATATACTTCTCCCAAACAAGGTCTATCCATGTCTGTGTAACGGATCATGCTCAGTATAGGCTCAGTGAAACTGACCAGGTACTCAACACAATCCCACCAACAATCATCTAGGATCCTTTGCCTGACCCTATTTGCCCTTTCACTGCTAGATTACCTCCATATGGCCCAATTAGGGCTGATTACCATGGCACAGAGTGCCTCACGAACCTTTATAAGTCGTCTCAACACAATTGTGTTGGAGGCAAAACGGGTCTCTGCAACCTGTTTGGAAATCAAAATAAAAATTAAAATGTAATTTAAATTTACAAAATCAAAAGTAAAAATTAAAAGAAAACTAAAAATTTAAAAATATTGAGAATTAACTTACCTTCAACAATTCCAATTTTGAAATTATCTAAATATTCTTGTTTCTTATGGTGGTTGATGACAAAACATTTGGATGTCTTAAGCCCTCGACTATACACTGTTTGATCCACTCAATTTTGGATCCAATTTTTTGTAGCATTAGATTGAGGGAGTGGACAGCACAAGGTGTCCAAAAAATGTGTGGATACTTCTCCTCAATCAATAACCCAGCAGCCCTACAATTTTTGGCATTGTCGGTTATAACTTGCACAACATTTTGATGGCTCACTTCTTCAATGGCTTGGCAAAGGATGTTAGCAATAAATGGACCATCTTTCACCTGTCCCTCACAATCCACTGCTCTCAAAAACATTGCCCCTTTAGGGGACATGGCAATAACATTGATCGATTGAAGCGTTACCGCATCTTCCATCCATCGAAGCAGCGGTCACCTGGTTTGATCCATGAATCCCCTTATGAGCTTCAAAGAGTACGCTACATGTTTCACCTCTTTCTCCAATAAAGGTTAGCACCTTCTCAAAACAGGCCCTTATACACGAAACAATTTTGGGCTAGAAATTGCTTGATATTACCAGAAGAATAGATTACAATTTATAGATGAGGTAAAATACTGTAGACATTAAATGTCTACTTACCAGCTACCTACCAACAACTAATAGATATAATTGACCATTATACAATAGAAGAATATAATATTCTAACACCCTCCCTTAATGGTCAATCGTCTAACTAGCCTACAAAATACAATCTGCAGGTCGCTTGGTCACAAATTCTTCAGAACACTCTGCTGCTACGGAGACCCTCCTTGGATCTGCAGAATGTTGATGACCAAAAACCATCCAAAATAAAACAGAGAAGGCTGCCCCTTCTTTAGAAAGCTCTGCAACAAGAGACAAAAGCACGCCAGCGACTCATCCCAGCGAGATGAGTGCCACCAACCCTCCAGGAATGCGGCAGAACTTCTTTTGACTAGAAGTCACATCACAAAAGTCCAACGGCGTTGGATAGCGAGTTGTTCTCCCCTATAAGCTAGAACCTGCAGAAACGAGTACCCGCGATTTTGAGGATAAATCGATAGCCCCGTGAAACTTTAGAGAACATGGCCTTAAAGAATAGGCGCAAGAAGCTGGTTGTGCGGATGTTAGCCTACGACAATTGTGAGGTCGCGACAAAAAGCGGTTGCAACTAACCACGATTTTTGAGGAAAAAATCGCCAAACCCAAGATAACAAATCATCGTTTTTTTCGGAAAAAATGGTAAAAACCAAAGAAGAATCCCACGCATGTTGCGAATTACAGAAACCTAAAAAGTAGCTGGCACGGAATCCGAAACACGGATCAGCATACAAAACATCGTTTTTAAGGAAAAAACGGTAAAACCCTTAAGAAACCAGAGAGCCCTCCCGTACAACAGAAACCCCAACTAGGGTAAACAAGAACTGACCCTTAATTTTTGAGGAAAAAATTATAAACCCTTAAGGCAGATTTTTTTTTTAATAAAGGAAAAAATATTTAAAAAAACCCAACAAAGAAATCTCACGCAACACTGTGAATTATAGAAGCCCAGAAACAGGTAGCCATTGATTGTCGGCTGAAAAACAAAGGGTTTGGAACCCTAGCCACTAGAACAGAGCTGCACAAAAATCGAGGCACGGAAAACGAAGCACCCAAAAAAATCTAACAACCCAGTTGAGATCTCACAAAACCCACAAGGAATCACGGAAGTCAAATTTTTTCGACTTAGCAGGCGAGCACAAATTTCAAGGCACAAAAGCAGTATGAAAAATCGAATAACCATTTGGATCTCGAGGAAAACCGGAAGGGAATCTGCAAACAAATAATTTTGCCAAACGGAGGTCAAAACCCTAAAACGAAGTTCGCAGAAAAACCTAACCCATTAGAGCTTCAAAAGTGAGAAAAAGTCGCAAAACACAGAGAAATGTTGAAAGGCGCGATAAGCGTGGTTTTTCTTTGAAATTCGTCGGTGAGGAAATATAGTGAAAACGACTTCTGAGGAGGCGAAATCGCAGACAAGATGGAAAAGCCGACCTGAAAAGAGAGGCTTTGTATGTCGAGACTTCATCAGCGCCGGAAAGAGGAAAAATCCGACCGGGGAACCGAATGCTCAGCGCTCAAATAGCGGAAAATTCGCAAAATGAAGACTCGTCCCAGAAAGAAACGATGTTGTCAGAAATCGCGACTTCAAGTCGCGAAAAGCGGTCGCCGAGAGAGCCAGTTCTGACTAGAAGATTGCCTTGACCGAGCTTACGAAATCCACGCGAAATTCTTGCCTTCAGACCCACGAAAATTACAGAGAGGGGTTTCGATTTTTTTAGTGAGAAAACACTCACAAAAATCAGAAAACAAAAATACCCTCGAAATCTTCAGAACAGGCAGCAACGAAATCTCACGTGAGGATTTTTCACGAATTACAGATTTAAAAAATTCGCCCAGAAACCCTAGACCAGAAAAAATTCGAATTATGACTTTTAGTAAAGTCCACGAATTTTTTAGGGTTTTTTTCCTTATGGCTCTGATACCATGAAACAATTTTGGGCTAAGAAATTGCTTGTATTACTTGAAGAATAGATTACAATATATAGGTGAGGTAAAATACTATAGACATTAAATGTCTACCTACCAACAACTAATAGATATATTTGACCATTATACAAAAGAAGAATATAATATTCTAACAATGGCACCCTTTGGAGCCTCATTAATAGATTTCACCATATTTTGCCAATATGGTGAACGAACAACGTTGAATGCCAATCCATTGGCATAGACACATCTTGCTATGTCTTGATCAACAATCTCTCTTGCCTCATTTTGAAATGAAGCTTCCAACGGTCCCTTAGATCTTTTATTTGATGAGGGCACGGTTTGTTCTTGAGGGATGTTCATAAATGAATGGCTTCCTGTAGGTGGAATATAAGTAGGTGGTGTAGAGGGTTTCATGGATCGAGATCCTTTCCTCAAAGGATGGCTTGTCTTAAGACTAATAACTTCTTGCTCTGCTTTTTCTTGCTCAACAATATATTTCAACACTACGTCATCTGGAAGGCCTTTGCCATCACCTTCTGGAGATCTCGGACAAGGTTTGATGCCAGTATCAGAGATCCTACACAAGTGGGCTTTCACTCGACTGTATGAGCTCGTATATCAAACTTTGCAATGACTACAAATCCAAATAAATACTCCACCACCTGGACATTGTTGAACTATTTCTACATATTTCCAAAGGGGAGAGGTTGGATTTATTTTGAAACGAGATTGGGCTGTGGTGTTAGAAGCGGATGCTATTGTAATACCTAAGGCACAACATATTGAAATAATTTTGGTATTGAAATTTGAAACTAAAAAACTTAAAAGAATGAGAACAATCAACAAAACAATAAAAACAAAACAAAATAGTTCTTTGAATCATTTGTTAAAAAAAATGTAAGAAAAAAATTTAAAAAAACTTCAAAGAAACCTACCTCTCTGAACAAATCTTGCTCTACGATCTTCTTGGCAACGAACGGAGATTTGCAAGTGCTTAGGAATAGCACAACAATCAACTTTGCACAACCAACGATCAGCCTTCAAGACTAATCAAGCTTGTGCAAGCAAGAGAGAAAGTTCAGCAATGGAGGCAAAAAAACTTGTTTTTCATTCACAAATTGTTAAATGAGATTGTTTTTTCCTATTTAGTGTGTTTGGATGCCGAAATTAGGGTTGCAATGAATATTAAATTATTGAGAAGTCAACATTTGGTCAAGAAAATGATTAAAAAATGCTTAAAAACCACTTTACTATGCAGACTGGGCATTTTGACGTCAAAATACGTCGCGGATTTGCCTTGGATTTGTCGCGCTGTATCCTAGTCGAATCCACAGTCCACCGACGAATCCAGATCGAATCCGCAATGGTTTTTTGCGAATCCTGGTCAAATTTGGAGCGTATCGTACCCGAATCCTGAATCCGAATCGTACCGTACCGTATCTGGGCTCTTATAGGGACGAATCGGTAACTTAGTTATTTTTTAAACCCTCCGTTTGGTGCCAACTTCCTTTTGCCTTCATATTTTATTATTTTTTTTTAATATTTCCCTTCAGCTTATTCCTCCAAGGGGCTGCCCAAGACCATATAAAATATATAAAATATTTTTGGCATAAATATTCAAAAATTAAATACTATTTTTCCTCCTTTTGGGTGCCAATACTTTATTTTTGCTTTGAGAAGGGACATTACAATCCTCCCTTCCCAAAATTGCTTGTCCTCAAGCAATGCCGAGCTTACCACCATCTGGATCCCATATCATCATAATACCATATGTATCAAAATTGAGGAGATAGATGTACCTCAAGGATTTATCAACACCCACCAACTCTCCAACTTCGAAGGATTCCTCATGAATGTGCAGGATGCCCCTTATAGGTGCATAGAAGAACATATCAGCCCCTCCTATGTTGTTGATATAAATTAGAACAACAACCTTCCAACTAAAAATCAGACCCAAATGAGTACCAATATCATCACCAATGTCATATGATGATAGAGTATCATCCATATGCCATTCCCCAATGATGAAGTGAAGATCCAAACCTCTCCAAAACACCCAAACAACTGCTGTCCTCCAAATGGCCTGCAGAATATCCATGTGCAAAAAGACAGAACAGCCATCTCTTAGTAGAGAATGGAGTGGATACTCATGAACTAGGGTAGGAAGGCCAAGATCTTCATGCTTTCTTCCAACTCCTATGACATAATCCAGCTGGAACACAAGCATTAGTAACTCAAAACCAAACATTATAGCAATACCTCCATACCTTGTGTCAATGTGCAGCTTCACCTCCCAAGTATGCCCAATAAAGGCAAGTGTCTCTATGGCATGCATCGCAAATTTCTGAAATAGAGCAGCTACATACTCTACCAAAGAGTCATCAACATGATGAGACTCATCACGAGCAAACTCTTCAAGGGACTCAAGCAAGTCTTCACCCTTTGTTAAATGTCTATCATCAAGTGCTGGTCCAACATGAGTTCCTCCATGAAAATCATAGGCCTTAAGGCTGATCCTCCTGGCTGTCATAGCATGATAATTTGAAGACAAGGGACTGCTCTCATACATAAAAAAATCAGTCCTTACCTCATTCTTTAGTGTGATGTCTTCCTCGCTCTCAATCATCTCTACTTCCATGAATGGGTGCTCATTCATTAGTGCATGTCCAAAGGATATCTTCAAGTGAAAATCAAGTGTACCATGTGTCACAAATTATGTCCCGTGGCTGCAAGTTGAGTTTTCATGTGTATGTGTCTCTTCTACCTACATGACTTCATCATAGGACCCTTCAAGTCCTTCCTCTGTGTCTCCACTTTTTGCCATCTTCATGTTGTAGTGCTTTTCATCAGATGAGGCTGACATAGAAGTCTGAAATTCTGCTATGTATGATGAAGAGTGTGCCATGCTCAACTCCTCACCAAGCTTCTCCACCTCATCTTCTTTTCTTCTGAAGGCATCGAAATATATCTCACCAAGTGTGAGGAGATGATCTCTATCAGCAAGTAAGTGTAGGTAGTTTGACTTTACTACCACCAAAGCCTCCTTGAGTTTGTGCAAGTCATCAAGGGATACACCTTCTTCAAAATCTGCATGATTCCCTAGAGCCTTCCAACACAAACCTGCCATCATTTTATGAACATGATCAAAATGAGTTAGGGCTGCCACAATCTTACCTTAATTTACCTTCAATTGTCCTTCCAAGTGATGTGACTTATGAGACCCATCACCTCCATGCAAAATTTTTGTTTGGTCTTCATAAATGTGCACCTCCAAATCAACTTCCTTCATGGCCTCTTCTTTATTACATTCATGTGTGGAAACTAGGTCATCATCATACTTCATCAAAGGATTTCCATCAAAATAATGAGTAGAGTCTTCTACATCATGATCTTCCTCATTGGCTGATCTAGAAAGTGTGTGCATAGCTATAACCTTCTTAACCACCAAGGGATCCTCCATATCTTGCTATGTTAAATCAATCTTATCTAATTCACTTTGTTCACTACATACTGAAATTTCTGAATTGCCATCATATGTATGAATAACATCCATCTCAAAGACACCCAAAGCACAATTTGATTCCTTGCCAAAATGAAGTAAAGGTGATGAAGCAATTTTAGGCTCAATAATGAAACATCACAAGAACCCATACCTTCATGTAACTGATCTAACATGGCTAGTTTGATAATCTTCATGGCGGTATTTTCTTCAATCTTCATGTGCTCTTCATTTGTAATTTCAATAGGTGAATCTCTCCTTGTTCTCATAGGGCTGAAGCGAACCTTTGAACATGTCTTCTTTAGGGCTGCATACTAACTGATTTTTGTCCTCCTCAT
>VDFB02018185.1:0-17961 GCA_007258455.2 Sequoia sempervirens
TTTCCAAATACCAATTATGCTTAGAGAAATATTTTCAAAGTATTCAAATATTTGTTTATTAGCATATATCACTTTCATAATTATAGATTTGATTCTACAAGTGTGGATCTAGTCTACTCCACATATTCAATGTAGTTAATAGATCAAACCTCTATATATTTTTAAAATGTCATTTTTTATTCCCCTTAGTGTTCTCAGTATGTCCTAACATAAAAAGGTATTTTTAGTTCTTGCTATTTCTTAGTTAGCAAGTATAATTACTCCCTTATGCCAAACCATGTTGGTACACTAATTTAGTGGTTGGATAAAAGATTGAGGACAACAATTTTAACAAACAAATAGTTCCTAGATGCTTGTGTGATGTAGATCTTATGATAATTTTTCATAAATATTCATACAAGTAATAATGATTGGTCAAGTTGAATAATCTAGCTCATGATGTCAAAAATTAACCAACGCTTAGTATTTTCAATATAACATAATGGTCATAAGGAAGGGTAAATTAAAAATTAAAAAAAAAAAAATCAATTTGAAAGGAAAGAGATCACTTTGTAAGTGCAAAATTAATCAAGATCAATTTCATATATATAAAGTAGATATGCATTGTTCATATCATGAGTACAACAATAGCAAGAAAAGTGTAAGATATGCATTATTCACGATTACATTTTACTACCAATTTGACTTGTATATAAAATTGACTATGAGGCTATGTGTGAAAGAAAATAAAAGTAGTCTTCATAGTAAAATAAATTTATTCAAACACTCATAAACAAAATATAAATATGGATGGCGACTTCACTTAGGTATTTTTTATTTTGAAGTGAATCTTGAATCTTAAAAAATATAAAATACAAAAAATAACGAGTAGATTATAGAGGCACTAAAAAGAAGAATTCCATGTTTATAATTAAAATAAAAAATCAAAGAGTAAAAAGGTGAGAGATATTCCACTTCTAGTTGAACATGCATAGTATCTAGATAACAATCTAAGATATACCACATCAAGGAAATAAAAGTAATATGGTACCATCTAAAATGGACTTTGATCATGTGATAATAACTACAAGCATGCTAAAAAATGAACGAAACCAAGTTGGACGAAAGTATATAAAGATATGAAAATATCAACTATTATAGAATAATAGGTAAAATTATTCCACCAATAACACCCAAATAGAAGAAGAATTATAGTTATAAAACACTAGACAAAGAAATATAAATTTAGAAATATCATAAAGGAATGATAATTATATGATTATAAGATATAAATATAATAAGCAAAAACATGAGAAAATTAGATGAGTGTGAAGGTAAGTACAATGGTCATATAAAATAATGTGATCATGGAAAAAATATGTAGCAATACTACATGTATCAAAATGTTTAAAGATAATCATGCAAACTATAAGAAGGACCTTGTAAATGCATTGGAGTGTTTATATGCTATTATGATAATTTTGCTAGAGAATGAAATCATATGTGATGTTATAAAAAACCTATATAATCATCATGAAACATGATGTTAGAATATTTCAATATTGCATTATAGCATATAATATAATCACGAGGAAGAAACATGTTATTCTTAAAAAAATTGTAATTATGATGGAAAATATTATTTTAGCAATTGTGTTATAAAATATTCTAAATAAAATCATTTGAAAAATTATATAAAACCTATAGTAATGATGAAGATATGATAATAATACTAGTAACATATGATCAAGATAAAATTATAAGTGTAATATTGATCATGGAATTGTATGATCTTGTAAGTATATTATTAATATATTAATAGATGATAGTTTCATAAAATATATTCTGCTCAAGGGTAAAAGACCATCAAAATATGTGTATATATACAAATATATAAGCAGAGAATGAAAACATAATTCTCAACAAAAATCTATTATGGGTCATCATCTAATAGAACACTATCATCCCAATTACATAATTTGTAACTATTTTTAGTTATTTATATTTCATGATGATATTAAGATGCCACTCTTTATGGAAGTTCTTGAAATATGGTGAATAAAATATTAACCTTTAGAAATCCATTGATATTATATTAGTGCAGAGGGATCCATTTGTGTCTTTGAAATATTTATTTTTCTTTGGGATCAATATGGATGCATTTCCACCAAAACTTACTTTCTTGTTCTGTATTTGGAGAAAATGGACATTATCTTCTATGATTTGATAAGTATGCGAAAAGTTAAAGTAATCATCCTACATCCTAAGTGTTTTTCTCACAAAATAGTTTAGTTATTTCCTCTTATGCCTAATTAATGAACTAAGTTATAGAAAATAATTTAAAAAGTATTCAGTAGAGTAGTTGGAAAACTCTATGCTGATGCAAGCAAGATTACAACCACCTCTACCATATCAATCCTCTATCAATGCCTACGATTAGTTGAATTGACAATTTCATTTGTCTAATTAAAATTCCAACTTAAAATTCACAACATTAATGGAAGCTAATTCACTTTATTTCATTTTGTCAAACATTCAAGGTACTTAAATAACTACCACCATAAAATTCAAGTTCTTTTATGCATACGAAAGGTAATAAAATTTTATCTAGTCTGAAAATATCAAATTTGTTTACAATTTCTCTTACTCCTCCCTGTTGCTTTGTATCCGTGCCCTCCTTCTGCTACATTCTTTATCTTCTTTTAAATGAGCACATTCCTTTATTTCTTGTATTCTCTGCACACCTCTGTTTTTCCTATGTTGTGCTGCAATTTCTCTTGCTTCTTACCATCCACTCTTCCAAATTTATGTTCTCCCTTTTCTTCACACATTATTTCTGCTCAACTTCGTTTTAGTTCTGAACAGAACTAGCAAGACACCTGATCGTATTTTCACTTGACTAAAAACACCCCAAATGGGCACGGATTTCTCGTGCCTCCTTTGTAGCAATCAATCTGCCCCTTGCAGATTTGAAGCGTGGATCAGGGAGGTTTCTGCTCCTTTCAAATTTTCACTTACCTGTGAGGAGCCCGCGTGGAGCGCTGCCAGGGTCAATGCTGGGCAGAATGAATCGGCCCCCAAAATGCCTCCAATGAGGAGAAGAGCCAAAATGCCTCCTCAAAACAGAGATTCAACGTTGTTCGCATCTTCAATGAAGAATATCACTCTCCAAAATTGCAAGTCATCATGTAAATATGACATTTTTTATTTAAGTTTCGTACAATTTGTAGCCAAATCGGACAAATTTGCTATCAATGCAGGCAGATACTTTTCCAACAGCATCGGTAAAAACAGATTGCGCCTTCAAGTTGAATGAGAGGATTGCCCAGTAATGACGGCTTGATGAATGAACTCGCAAGAAAACCCCAGCTGCCTCGCCAGGTAGAGAAACCAGTCCCCTCCTGAACAGAAAAATCGAGCTTCTCCAAATGAACCAAAGCTCTGGCAAAGATTGAAAAAGAAAAAGAAAATCTGAAAAAATGTCGACTTTCAAATTTAACAAATTTCAAATGTCAAATAATCTCCATCGAATAAATGATCTCAGATTTTTATAAAAATTCCCAGTAGGAGTTTCAGGTAGCCGGCTGTGATAAAATGTTGGTGAAAATTCACCTCTTAGGAGCACAGTCTGCGATATAAACCATCACAATGTGAGAGAAGCAACACATTATTTCAGCATGAGTGAATGAATAAATTGAGATATATGAATAATGTACAAAACCTTGCTTATAAATGCAAGATGCAAGTAGGGGAGAAGACCCAGTATCCGCCACCCATTGAATAACCGCCACCTCCATGCTCACTCCACCCCCCAAAAAAAATTTAACTTCCCCCCAAAAAAAATTAAACTTTGATCCATTAAATTTTTTTTTATGAACAAATAAAAAATTACAACACCAATAGCAAGTTATTAAAAAAGTCAACTTGCACATAAAAGGACTCATTTGCAATTTAATTTAAAACATTTACTGTTACAAATACCCCCACTTGCAAATGTTTATCCCTCATTACATTTTATATTTACAACTACACATGCACAATTAATGGCGCTTTACATGACATAATCACAATCTCCTTTTAACTCTATGGGATTTGAAATGCACAGTCTTTCACACACTCCCTAGCAGCTATATGCATTTATTTAATTTCCTGTAGGTCCCTGCACAATTAAATATAGGTCCAAATAAACATCAAATCCAAATGTAATGCAGAATTCAGTCATATCATCTTTAAAAACCTACGTAACTTGCAGCTTCAAATTCAAATGCTCGAACAAATTTAAATTTGAAACACAGCAACTAAATTGAATGCATTCAATTTTCAGATTCAAATTCCTAAATAAGAGGGGGAAAGTAGCTAGTGACATTTACAATTGCATGTTATTCTCTACAAAATTGAAAGCAATGACAAGCATCCTCTGCACATTCCTCTAATATCCCAAGTCTCAGGTAGGTACTTTAGTTATTTTCATTTATGCAGTGTCTTCTTAGTTTATACATTCTAGCATTTTTTTATATTTTTCTACTTTCCATTGCACATACAGTAGGCTAGCATACACATATTTGTCATTTTGCTTTCCATGTCTCTTATTCATTCAACAAATCGATGTATATGTGTGTATCCTTTTCCTATCCATTGAAAATGCAAACAATGGTACTGGTTGATCATTTACTTATGCATCTTATTGAATTTGCAAATAGGTACCTGTATTTATGGGTGAAGCCACAATAGTGGTTTACAATTGAAGTGAGGAAGGAAAACTCACAGAAAATGAATGCAAGGTGAAAAAATTGATTTTAGGGGTTCCTACGAACCTATTGGTTCAACCGAACCCATTAGGGGTTCGCTAGAACATAGGTTCGGTCAACCTCTCCTAATACTTTCCCACCAAAAAATCCATCAAAACCCCTTATAGAAGGGGGTTCGAATGAACAGGGTTTGAATGAACCTTGGTTCGAGCGAACCCCTACGGGTTCGTTCAAACCCCCTGTATTCCTCATACCCTCCCTGAGACACAAAAAAACCCTAAATTTTGGCACTTTAGAGCTCAGGTTGAGAATGAAAATGGAGGAATCTTCACAAACCCAACTTGAATCAAGTAGTCCTCAGAACGAGCTATCCAACAAATATAATTTTAATATGTTTTGGTTTTATTATGTATTTGTTTTTTTAGTTTTATTAAACATAGGTTTTTCATCGAAAATGAAGGTCTATGTTCTGTACATGTGGAAAAATAGCAGATTAATCAAACAAAAATTTGAAAAATATGATTACACCAAATATTAAATTCCTTGATCCAACAAAAATAAATAAATTGAATTTCGATATATACAAAAAAAGTTATGCGTTATACAGTCGTGCTATGTCTGAATTGTAATTGGTTTGAATTCAAAACTTGATTAAAGAAAAAATATTCAATAAAAAATTGTCTAACCAAGTGGAAGCACTAGATATCAGAGTTACAAATCTAAATTCGAAAGAATTAGAATTTTATCCTTCATGTAAAAAAATTTATGTGTTATACAGTGTGCGTCACTTTTTAAAAATGCTATTTTTTGAAACAAACTAGTTTTCGTGGGAGATGGAAAAAGAAGTGCAATCTAATTCCAAAAATTTTGAAAAAAATATTTTTAGAATCTATAGACAAAATGTGATGAGACTTTAGTTTTCATGATCTTCAAATTCTTCATGGTTTAGCCGCTATAGGTGCCCAAATGTGAAGATTTAGTTTTAAAAAAAAATTCAGTGTCCAGTTTGGCCAAAAATTGTAAACCACTATTGTGGGATCATCCTTTAAATATTTGTATGTTTTTGGTCATTTGTCATTTATTCCAATATTTATATCAGGGTTTAATATGTATATGTGTGTATATATATATATATGCATTTAATATATGTGTATTATGTATTTAAAAACATATACACATATATACAAATACATACCTGATTACTTACATATATATATATACATACATACACAAACACACATATATATACGTCTAACTCTGTTTAAATACATTTCGTTTGGCTGTCCAATACAATAGACTAGCATTTGTTTATTTTTGGTCATTTCTCAGGGTTGGTCATTTATCAGGGTTTAATATGTATATGTGTGTGTATATATATATATATATATATACATGCATTTAATATATGTGTATATATGTGTATTATGTATTTAGAAACATATACACATATATACAAATACATACAGTTACTTACATATAAATACATATATACATGTATATATACATATATACATACACAAACACACATATATATACGTCTATAACTCTGTTTAAATGCGGTTTGTTTGGCTGTCCAATACAATAGACTAGCATTTGTTTATATTTTTCTACTTTCCATTGCACATACAATAGTCTAGCATACATATATTTATCATTTTACATTATGTGTCTCTTGTTCATTCACCAAATCGATGTACATGTGTGTATACTTTGTCTATCCTTTTAAAATGCAAACAATGGTACTGGTTAATCATTTTCTTCTGCATCTTTCATGACCCATGAAGGGTTTATTCAATGATTGAAAAATTATTACTGCTTGTATATGAAATAAATCATTCCTCTTACACTCCTTTTTGCCATGTGTTGTTTGATTTTGTTGTGTCATGGTGCTGGTTTCTTTTTCCCACATTGAATTTATGTATGTATGCAAATACATACATACATACATACATACATACATACATATATATGTATGTATGTATGTATGTATGTATGTGCATACATACATATATATATATATGTATATATATATGTATGTATGTATATATTCACATACATACATACACACATGCACATACATAGATACATAGATACATACATATATATATATATATATACACATATATATGTGTATGTATCTATGTATCTATGTATGTGCATGTGTGTATGTATGTATGTATGTATATATACATACATACATACATACATATATATACATACATAGATACATTCACACATGCACATACATAGATACATAGATACATACATATATATATATATATACATATACATATATATACATATATATATATACACACACATACATACATACATACATACATACCTTAAACCCTAAAAAAAATGTGAATTTGGGTTTTTTTGTGGTTAAATGATTAAATACGACTTGGTAAAGTCAATTGTCTCATAATTTTGTCTCCAGAAATGATCAGGAATTTCATGGGTTTGAACATGTTTGCAAAATAATATTTTTTGGTATGCTTCGACCGTTTTATAAAAAACCCATGTCACTTTGGGCATAAATCGACAAACCCATTTAAAATAAATATGTATTTCTGAAAACCCTTGCTTGGTTTTTTTTAAATTCATGTGCTTAAGGAATTAATCTTATGAAACCCTTGCCTAGAATATTCTACATCTATCTGAAAATGCATTTTTGTATTCTTGCGAGTGAGGAATTATTATTGTGAAACTCTCGGTTAATTTCTTGTGCACATTTATGAAAACCCAATTCTATACAATGTGCTTTGAACATTGATATATATACATACATATATCTAAGTATATATATATATATATATATATATATATATATATATATATATATGTATATGTATAGATATATGTTGCATACATGTAACTATGTAATTATATGTATCCACAGATACATGTATACATATATTTATAGAAATACATATAAATACATCTATATCTACATATATATATGTAAACCCAAATTAAATGATGCAAAAGAATCGGATACCCAAAAAAAAATATTAGTCATATGCTTTAATTGGACCCTAATTGGGGTGTAATGTGTTTGTTGTCCAGTTCTAATGTAAGGAGATTAATATGTAGGAGTGATTTTCAATGGGCACCAAAATGATTTTATAAGGTGCTAACCTGAATTAGACCCATTGACTTTTGAGCAGATTTGAATGATAAAATAGATCTAATTGCATGTTAATAGTGACACAATTAGCACTTTTTTTGTTTTGAAATGTTTATCAATGATTTTTTTTTGTAATTATATCTGTGTTTTGCAATGTTTATACATTGTTTTTTTGACACTTGATCACTTACAATGTACAGGATCATTGACAATCATGGCCCCAAGGCAGAAGAGGAAAAGATCTGGTGGGAGGCGCTTAAATAGAGTACCTCATGGAGTGACATTCAATGTTCCAGATGTTGATGAAGAGCCAGCAGTGAACATGGACGAGGAAGTTATTTCTGAAAATGTAGAACATACCAATGAAAATGATGGTTTTGAACTTGTTGTTCATAATACTAATGTAGAAATGGAACCGCCATCTGTTGACCATGTGACAACCCCAGATTTGTGCATGAAAACTTGGTCTATGTATGACATGGAAAAAGCCATTGCAGATGTTGAGGACAATCGAATGTCAATTAGAGCTTCAGCGATCAAATGGGGAATCCCACCTAGCAGTTTGTGAGCATGGCTCAATGGTGTGACATCCACAAAAAGGAGGGGGCCACAAACAGTCCTAATTGACAAAGAAGAAGCTGAAATTATGCAATGGTGTAAAGATATGGCTAATATTGGCCATGGCCTTCAAGTGTCACAGCTTAAGTCAACGGTGGCCCACATGGTTGGAGTGAGGCCTAACCCATTCACAAATGGGATACCAGGGAGGTCATGGTGGGTTGGATTTCATCAAAGGCATCCCGATTTGACAATTTGAACACCCGAAGGAGTGGACATAGATCGAGCTATAATGTTGCACCCCAAAATAATGTCTTCATTCTATGATAACTTGGAGGAGTTGTACAACAAACATAATTATGGGCCCAACAAAATATGGAACTACGATGAAATAGATGTGCATGCTGGCAGAAATTGTGCAATGAGAGTTATTGCAAAAACAAGGACAAAATGTATTCCACAATTAATTGTTAAAAGCAGAGAATGGATCACTGTTCTAGCCTGTGTTAGTGCAGCAGGTCAAGCTATACCTGGTTACTATTTTTTCAAGTCCAAAAGGAACATTAGAAACTATATTGTTAATTTTGAACCAAGGGCATGCATGGCAATCCAAGAGCATGCTTGGATGACCAAAGAATTATTTGTGGAATGGAGAAAACACTTCACAAAAAATGTCCCAGGAGGTGTGTCACCAACCAATAGACAGCTTCTCATCTTTGACGGTCATGACAGCCATGTGGCATTCAAAACAATTGAAGAAGCAAAGACTATGGGAATAGATTTTCTCACACTTCCAGCACATTGCAACCACAAATTGCAGCCCCTTGATGTTAACGTGTTCTCACCATTTAAATACTACTTCAAACAGCAAAGGAGTATATGGCTCTCTGAAAATCCTCAACTTGACATTGGAAGGGAAGAGTTGGCAACACTTTCCAGCAAAGCTTTTGCACAAGCTTTGACTCCTAATAACATTGCAAGTGGTTTTAGAAAAACAAGAATTTGGCCATTAGATCGACATGCAGTTGACTTGGATATGGGGCCAAGCCAAGCTTTTGTGGTTGAAGAGGAAGGAACGACATTGGGAGCAGAAACTGAGGGTGATACAGCTGATGAAGAGGCACAGTTCATGGCAGCTGAGATTTGTTTGAGGATAGCAGGTTGGAATGAGGAACAGATTGGACAGTTTGTGGATACCTTTTCTGCAAACATTCCCCCAAATCCAGAAAACATTGAGGCAACAGAAATTCAACAAGAACCAGCAGTTCGATCATCTAATCAGGCAGCTGAAAATGAAGAGAGTCTGAATCTGCCATCTGAATTTCAAGATGTAGCTTTGAACCTAGGGGTGCATCTCAATTTCAGTCAAGTAGATGAAGGGTTGTCCATGCCATCACCACCAAATGTTGATCCTGAAGATGTCATCCATTACTTCACAACTGGGAGAAATTGGGAGGCTGAAAATGATGAAGAGGATGGAGTCGATGGTAATGACTCAAGTGATGAAGAGGCTGATTATGTGCCATGCACACAAGTCAATGATCAGCAACCAATAGGCAGAAGAAGCACTTTTTTTCAACTCCCAATGAAATGAGTGCACCAATCATCTAATAGAGGTTGCAATGGGGTCCTACGCCGTAGTAGGTAGTCTCAAATTTTGACATCAGATGATTTCTTCAATTTGCTAAATTAACAAGAGGAACAGAAGCAAAAAGACCAAGAATTGCAACAAAGGAAAAGGAAGCAAATGGCTAAAAAGAAGGAAGAAAGAGAAGAAATCCTTGCATAGAGGGAGGCAAATAGATGGGAGTGTGCTGCAAAAAAATAAAAAATTGCAGAGGAGAAGTTGAGGTAGCAACATGAAAAGGAGCTTCAAAGGGAGAAAGAAAAGATTGCTAGAAAGTTGAAGGAAAACCAAAAGCAGGTGGAAAGAGCAGAAATAAATAGAAGTAAGAGTACTCCTACAACTCCTCTTCAAAGTCAACATCCAATTTTAAGGGACATGAGTAACATTTTGTCTCCAACCTTTGTAGCTCTTAGTAGCCTACAAAATGGGTGTTTGGAAGGCTTCTCTCCACAGTTATAGCTCACTCTAGAGGCAAATCATGCATTGCTTGCTTGTATAGTAAGTGCCATACAAAAAAATCCACAGTCCTTAACATCTTCTCCAGTTGATGCAGAGTCAGTTGACCCCCAAGGAAACACCACTTCTTAATCAAATCTGTGGATGTCTGATTAGGATTTTTTGTTGTCAACTTTTTGACCTCGAAGTGTGCTAAAGTGTTTTTCGTAAAACTAAATGCTAGTCTATTGTATTGGATAGCCAAAGGATACTAGTATGTTGTATTGGATAGCCAAATGATACTAGTGTCTAATTTTGTAGAACTAAATGGTAGTCTGTTGTCAACTTATCTACTTCGCTATGTGCCAGTGTGTTTTTTATAAGATTAAAGAATCCTTGTCTTCTTTCCAACTTTTTTTTAGTCATGTTTATGCTATAATAAATTTTATTTCATCCTAAGAATGTTTTGGGAGCTATCCAAGTTAATGATCTATGCTTTTGTGATTCAAAATCAGTTTTGTGTTCGTTGTATTCATCTGTCATTTTGTTGGATATGTGTTTGTTGTATTCATCTAACTCACATTGTTGAAAATTTAAATGTACATTAAGAAATGTATGTGATTGAAATTCAGAAAATTATGTACATATATATATACACACACAACTATGTATATGCATATACATATACATATATATATATATATATATATTTATATGTATGCATATACATAGTTGTGTGTGTGTGTATATATATATATGTATACACAACTAAGTATATATACATATATATATATATATATATATATAACTATACATCTATATGTAGCATATCCATAAATTGTAACTGTAAGTGTAAGTGGAAATCAATCTAATTCTAAATTGTAAGTTTACAATGAATAAGTAAATCCCATCATAAATCAAATCCCATTGTTCAGGTTCATGAATGAACATCATAAGAAAAAAGAACATCATAAATGAACACAATGTCTACTAGGTCACAGCCAAAGTAAACTCTTGAAAGACTTGACTTGAAATGTCATCATGTCATCATGCAAATTGACTTTCTCTTTACAACCTCCCTAGTTGTGTATACATGCATATATATATGTGTGTGTGTGTGTGTGTGTGTGTGTATGTATGTATGTATGTATGTATACATACATACATACATATGTATACACAACTAAGTATATGCATACATATAACTATACATCTATATGCAACATATCCATAAATTAATCTATTTGAAATTATAAATTTTTGAACACATACACTTGGAAATCAATCTAATTGTAAATTGTAAATGTAAGTTTACAATGAATAATAAAAATGAACATTATAAATGAACACAATGTCTACCGGGTCATAGCCAAAGTAAAGTCTTCAAAGACTTTATCTGAAATGTAATCTGGAAATTTGACATGCTCTTTACAACCTCCTAGCCATTTGACATGCCTGCCACAACAAACAAATATAATACAACAAACAAAAATGGAAAATAGTTATTGAAATAAATAAAAAGATATACTAGTTAGTAAAAAATATAGAACAATAATTGAAACTTAGAGCCATTTGAACAAAAAATCCTTAATTATTTGGTGTGTTGACAAACATAATTACCAAACTGCCCACCATGAACATTGTTGCACCACCACTCCTTGTTCTCCCATGCCTGCAAGAAAAGATTTACAACCATGGGTAGTCACAACTGAGGCTAGTAACATACAAACATCATATGACCTTTGAAATAATGCATGTACAACAACACATAATTAATCAAGTTCAACATATTAAAAGATCCATATGGAATAGATAAATATATGTAAAAACATATAAATGTTAATAGAATTGTATACAAGATTTAATCAACTTATAATCATTGTTTCTCATCAAGCTTGGATATATGAGGAATGCACAAAGGATGCCATTCAATGGTTTGTATCATGGAGAGGATATTAGTAGAGGAGAATAGGAGTGAATGTCGATGGTTGTTGTCCCTCTTATTTAGAAATTTTAATCTGACAATTGAATGCATTCAATTTGATTATTGTTTTTCAAATATGAATTTGTTATAGCATTTGAATTTGTAGCTGCCACTTATGTAGGTTTTTAGAGATGATATGACTGAATTCTGCACTAAATTTGGATTCAATTTTTATTTGGGAAGCCTTATATTTCTGTGATTTTTTGCAAGTTTGCATGCAGCATAATGTCATACAAACATAAGCATACATGCAAACATTCATAGAAACATAAGCATACATGCATGTATTCATATAAACATATATATACATATACATTGCAGAAAATCAGTAATATACATTGCAAAGCAGAAAAAACATCTAAATGTGTCACTATTAACATTTAATTAAAACTATTTTATCCTTCAAATCCGCTCAAAATTCAATGGGTCTAATTCATGATAGCACCTTATAAAATCATTTTGGCGCCCATTAAAAATCACTCCTACATATTAATCTCCTTACTAAAGCACCGGACACCAAACACATTACACCCCAATTAATCTTCATTTGGGGCCCGATTGATGCATAGGACTAATGTTCTTTTCTGGGTATCCCATTCTGTTCACTCATTTTACATATACACTCTCTTTGAAGTTACATACATACATACATACATGCATGCAGCCATATATATATATACTTCACATATATGTATGTATGTATATATCTTGTCTTCTTATCTTTATGTATGTCTATACATATACATAGATACATACATACATATATACATATATATATATATATATATATGTATGTATATATAATGCATACCTTTATACATACATACATACATACATACATACATACAGAGGTGTTAGGAAAATAAGAGAACCAACACACCATGAGCCCAAACAAAAGCAAGAAGAGGTGTAAGGCAGTGATTTATTTCATAAACAAAGGCATTGTAATTTTTCAATCATCAAATAAACCCTTCATGGGTTGTAAAAGATGCAAAAGAAAATGATTAACCAATACCATTGTTTGCATTTTGAAAGGATAGGCAAAGGATACACACATATACATTGATTTGCTAGCCTGATGTATGTACAATGGAAAGTAAATATCTAATACATATATATATATATATATATATATATATATATATATATATGCTATATATATATACCTTATATATATACTATATATATATACTGCTCTTTCTCCTGTATATATATATATATATATATATATGTAATAACAATGTATGTAATAACTAATAATATCTTCATGTATATGTATGTGTATGTATGTGGCAATGTATACAGCTACATGCATACATAAATACAATGGGAAAAGAAACCGGCCCCACCATGACCCAACAAAAGAAAACAACACATGGAGAAAAGGAGTGTAAGAGGAATGATTTATTTCATAAACAAGCAATAATAATTTTTCAATCATTGAATAAACCCTTCATGGGTCGTGAAAGATGCAAAATAAAATGATTAACCAGCATCATTGTTTGCATTTTGAAAGGATAGGCAAAGGATACACACATATACATCAATTTGTTGAATGAGCAATAGACACATCATGTAAAATGACAAATATATGTATGCTAGCCTGCTGTATGTGCAATGGAAAGTAAAAAAATATAAACAAATGCTAGAATGTATAAAGTAAGAAGACACTGCATAAGTGAAAATAACTATAAGTACCTACCTGAGACTTGGGATATTAGAGGAATGTGCATAGGATGCTTGTCATTGCTTTCAATACATACATACATACATACATACATACATACATATACACATACATACATACATATATATTACATACATATATATTACATACACACATATATATTATGTAATATATATGTATGTATGCACATACATAATTATTACATACATACATACATACTTGGGTTTTCAAAAATGTGCACAAGAAATTAACCAAGTGTTTCATAACAATAATTCCTCACTCGTAGGAATACAAAAGTGCGTTTTCAGATAGATGCATAATATTCCAGGTAAGGGATTCATGAGACAAATTCCTTAAGCACACGAATTTGGAAAAAAACAAGCAAGGGTTTTCACAAATACATATTTATTTTAAATAGGTTTGTCGATTTATGCCCAAAGTGACATGGGATTTTTATAAAAAGGTCGAAGCAGACCAAAAAATATTATTTTACAGACATCTGTTCAAACCCACAAAATTCCTGATCATTTCTAGAGACAAAATCATGAGACAATCGACTTTACGAGGTTGTATTTAATCATTTAACCACAATAAAAACCGTATTTGGAATAACAAAGAAAGGGTTTTCACAAAGATGGCCTATACTAAATAAGCTTGCTGATTTATGCCCACATTCACATTGGTTTTTTATAAAGAGGTCGATGCAGAACAAAAAATTATTTTTTGTAGACATGTGGTCAAACCCATGAAATTCATCATCATTTATGTACAAAAAATCATGATACAATCGACTTTACCAGGTTGTGAGCACGCAATAAAATGAGGAGAGGAAATCATTTAACCTGGAAAAAAACCCCACTGTAAAATGCCAGTACCATGACCTGACAAAATAAAACAACACATGGCGAAAAGGTGCGTAAGAGGATTGATTTATTTCATAGACAAGCAGTAATAATTTTTCAATCATCAAATAAACCCTTCATGAGTCACGAAAGATGCTGAAGAAAATGATTAACTAGTACCATTGTTTGCATATTCAAAGGAGAATGATGTTTGATGTTACCTGAAGTCATGCGCATGAGCAGGAGCCGTGGAGATTCATCGCCATCCACATTCGCTTCCATCACTAGGAAGCTTCTAGATAGAGCACGCGGTAAAATGAATGAATAGGATGGGATACCCACAAAAAACATTAGTCATATGCATCAATTAGACGCCAAATGAAGATTAATTGGGGTGTAATGTGTTTGGTGTCCAGTGCTTTAGTAAAGATTTTAATATGTAGGAGTGATTTTTAATGGGCACCAAAATTATTTTATAAGGTGCTAACATGAATTAGACCCATTGACTTTTGAGCAGATTTAAATGATAAAAGAGTTTTAATTAGATGTTAAAAGTGACATATTTAGGTGTTTTTTTAAAAAAAATTGGTGGTTATAGTTAACGGGTACTGGGACGTTAGGTGACGGCAAGCAAACGATACCTCTAAAAGGGGTATTTTTTACCTCCACGCGCATATTGGATGCTACCGTACTCTACTAAATTGCCCAGAAGCCAAAAACTTAGTTATAAGATCGTAACTCATGTGTGAAAAAAACCCATAAAAAATTTTCCGATTTGACATACGGTTTGAATTCTACAGTTGCACAAAGTTAGCCCTAGTGGATACTAGGTCTTCTTCCCTACTTGAAAGAAATAACTAACAATAACTAATAAAACTATATGCACCTAAATAATTAATATCTAATAATATTTTTCTAAGTAAAACTTATATATGGTAAATGGTAAAAACCATTTACTTCAACATATATTCTCTTGTGACTACATTTTTTTCTTAACCAATACCATTGTTTGCATATTCAAAGGAGAATGATGTTTGATGTTACCTAAAGTCGTGCACATGAGCAGGAGCCGTGGAGAGCCATCACCATCAGCATTCGCTTCCATCGTCGGGAAGCTTCTAGATAGAGTGGGCGGTAAAATGAATGAACAGGATGGGATACCCACAAAAAAACATTAGTCATATGCATCAATCAGACCCCAAATGAAGATTAATTGGGGTGTAATGTGTTTGGTGTCTGGTGCTTTAGTAAGGATATTAATATGTAGGAGTGATTTTTAATGGGCACCAAAATGATTTTATAAGGTGTGAATGTGAATTAGACCCATTGAATTTTGAGCGGATTTGAATGATAAAAGAGTTATAATTAGCTGTTAAAAGTGACATATTTAGGTGTTTTTTTTAAAAAAAAAATTGGTGGTTATAGTTAGCGGGTATTGGGACGTTAGGTGACAACAAGTGATGACACCTCTAAAAGGTGTCTTTTTACCTCAGCGTGCATATCGGATGCTACAACACTCTACCGAATTGTCCAAAAGCCAAAACCTTAGTTATAAGATCTTAACTTATGTGCAAAAAAAACCCATGAAATTTTTTTCCGATTCGACATATGGTTTGAATTCTACTGTTGCGCGAAGTTAGCCCTGGTGGATACTGGGTCTTCTCCCCTACCTGAAAGAAATAACTGACAATAACTAATAAAACTATATGCACCTAAATAATTAATATCTAATAACATTTGTCTAAGTAAAAATTAAATATGGTAAATGGTAAAAACCATTTACTCCAACATGTATTCTCTTGTGACTATATTTTTTTCTTCACACAATTTTTTAGTGTTTCAAACTATATTAGTTTCCTGTTGTCTTCCATTTTACCTAGTACCCCTTTCCTATAGGTACTTTATTTTATTTTATTTTCTTCACATATTCTTCATGTCTCTCCCACATTCATGCCACTCTCTCCATCTTTCCTCTTAGGCACCTCTTTTTAGCTTCTCATGTTTCATTTAAATTTTTTTTGGTTCATACTTTTCTTCTTTCCTTCCTTTGCTTTGCAGCCCCCCCTCTCATTACCTGTGCAAAATAATTTGATTTAGAACTAGAAAACTTCTTTATATGCAACTAATCCTTTTGTCCTTTTATATTCTCATAAGGTGCCCCTTCAATTCCTTTCATTTCTGGACTTTATAGCTGAGTCTTCCTCTCTTTATTTTCACCTTTACAACTTCCTTTTCACATTATGCATCCTTATTATTTCTTTTGTATATCTTATTTTACAAGTTTTTTTTTTTATCTCTTCACCTATAGCATGACTCTTCAGATTGTCTTTTTTGATTCACTGAATAAAACTTTTATGTTGGCTATTTGAAATAAATAAAACAATATCTGATATTTCACTTTGTCATCAAAATAGACATCAAAATTAACATGATATTAATCTTTATTGCTTCAACAATCATGCTAGTAAAATTGAGAGGTGACTGATTTTGTGAATTGACAAAAATTCGTGTGTAGGCTCGAATGTCCCATGGTTACATCCAAAATTTTGAGATATTAAACTAAACTTTTTTTTGGGTGATGTTGATTACACGTTCACCTGAATGCTCATGCATCATATGCATAAATAAAATAACTTATTAAAAAGAGTTATAAAAATAAAGTTGATGCACCAAGAAAAATAACTAATGTGATTATAGACAGGACATAGATAAATTAATTAGATTAATAGGGTGAATTGTTCCTGATTAACTAGATTATTTTTTAAATAATAATATAATATAAAAGAGTTACCATAAACTTAAGAAAGAAGAAATAAAAATTTACAAGATAAATAATATGCTACTTTTTATTTTATTTCACTTACTAAAAATATCACATTGAAGCTAAAATCCTAATCTAAATGGGATTGAGTTGGGAAATGAAAAAATATTAACTTAATTTGTTTTATTTGAATTAAGTGTTTAACAAATA
>VDFB02018186.1:0-80360 GCA_007258455.2 Sequoia sempervirens
AGTCTTTGGGTTTTCAACAACCAATTCATCTTGTATATTAAATCTAAGGCCTCCTAGATATCTATCTAATTTTTCAACTTCATCTTCATCCCTTCTTGATCTTATACTTAATTTGTAAAATTCATCAGTATAGGCCTTAACATCTAGATCCTTTTGCTTCAAACCTTGTAATATTTTATACAATTGAACTTCATAATCCTTTGGAAGAAACTTACCTTTCAATTTTTGTACCATCTTGTCCCAAGAAGCTCTCCTTGATTTACCTTTCTTTCTCCTTTCTGCTTGCTCATAGTCCCACCATAGAAGAGCATGACAACTAAGTTTTTTTTTTGCCACCTTCACCTTCTGTTCATCTGAAATGTCTTCACTATCAAAGTGGTTGTCCATAGCTACAATCCAGTCAAGAAACTCTTCTTCATTTAAATTTCCACCATATATAGGAAGATCAACCTTTACCTTCATTGAATCGCCTTTGACTGCTTTGATCAAATTTTCCATCCTCTGATCTTCAGGGTCTAATTCCTCATCCACATCTTCATTTTCATCATCTTCCTCCCCTGTTTCACTCTCTTCATTCTTATCTCTTCTTTTCTTTGTCTCCAAGGTAGAAAGCCTTTCCAACATAGTATTGTGTGACTCCAAAATCTTAGCATGCTTCTCCTTCAGTTCCCACAACTCTCTAGCAGCACCAACACCCTTCAGAGGCATCTTCACAAACTTGTCTTTTCACCTTCCAATCACTTTTCTTCAAACCTACAAAATTCAACCACAAAATACCTTGTCTTTGAGCTCTGATACCACCTATTGTAAGAAATGTGGTGATGACTCTCTATCCAACTAAAATTTATTAAAATCAAACAAATAAATCTTCCCTTGAACACAAAACCCTCAACTTTCCCTGAACACACAACTAAGGCTTGTAGCCCTCAAAAACCCACTTTTGAAAATATATTTTGGAGAAAGTCATACAGAGCCCAACCAAACACCCTCTAAGACACTTCAACTCCTAAAACAACATATCAAAAGATCCAATAAGGTTTCTTCAGAACAAATTTGAGATTCAATAGACTACCCCTATTTTAGGCTACTTAATTAGCCCTTTTTTCCAAAGTAAGTACTTCCTAAACACTTTTTTTTTACCAAATATCCATAGATAGTCACTAATTGTGATACAAAACCACAAATTCCTGAATCATTTCTTAGATTCATGACCTCTAAAGTGTTGAGCCACCAAACCCTCTCTTTATATGCAAAAACCTAAGGTTTACTGAAAATATATTCACCCAGGCTTATCAAACTCAACCAATGCATCCAACACCTTACATGTACCCTAAAAAAACTAATAAATACATTACATCACTGTTCTATCAGCATTTTATCAAAACCACATCTCAATACCTCTTTTTCACATGGAAAACACCTTGTTTGGCCCTAAGGCATCATCCCAAAACCAATAACTAGAATCATCTATCATTCAAAACCATAAAGACATCTAATATAACATAGGAGAAGTCATTCAACTGAGGTACAAGTTTGACTGTAGGTGGAATGACTTAATTTGTCATTTTAGTTTCAAACTAACCCTTCACTGTCCTATTACAGGCAGTTACAGAAAATTGAGGAAATCTTCCTCCAAACTTAATGACATAATCTCAAAATGGATGCAAAGGAAATTTAATTCAAATCCCTACAAGACACAAAGATATTTAGATCATTTACAGTGTGTACAAAATTGTACAACTTCAGGAAATTTAAAAAATACAATAAATTTGCAGAATAAACATTGTTATTGCTTTTGAAACTTCAATACAATCTTTCTTTGGAATTGATGATCAAGCCTTTTGAGGCTTTAAATAAATATTCCATTCAAATATAAACTTTCTAATGCCTAGAACTACCTTTTGAAATACTAGACTCTTCATATTCCCTAAAAGTTGCATTTTTGACAATTTTTGCTCTTGACAACATTTGTATTTTTTGCAACTTTTGCCTCAAAAATCAACCTATTACATAGTGAATGGTCTCACAAGACCTTATTTAATGTAAATATACTATATCTAATGCCTCAAGACTTCAATACCTAGACTTGACATGTTGACAACCATTTACATTCTTCTTTGTGCTTGTTGCACCTACACCAGAAGCAATAGCCAAAACTAGACAAATCAAGGAGGTGGAACGTGTAACCAGAGAGTCAAAATTCTATGATGTTGAAAAGAAAAATAACTTTCTTATGTTTTATTGCTCTCTATTTCAAAAAAATTATATTGGAAGTTGCAACAACATCCTAAAAAGATTCTTTGTGCTATTTGCAAGTTCCTTCAGAGTAGGATCAACTGAGAACATGCCATATTATTGCTCAATAAATCTAGTTGTAATGGAATAAATAGATGGTTCTTTTTGTTAGTTGAATTCTATATGTTTCTAAATTTAATTTGTTCAATGTTGAGAAAATATTCTTATACCAGGCTTCATTTCAAAAGTTGTGTTTGTTTACTTGTTACATGAATTAAAAGTTTCCTTTCTGTATTAGCAGGGTACGTTCAAAATGTTGAAAGTTTCTTCTAGGGTTATCCAAGCTTTATCTAAGAGTCCTCTAAAAATATTGTTAACAAGTGACAATAGTTTAAAGTGACTATGTGCATCGATAAAAATGTATATTTGGACATTTTTATGCTCATTTGAGTCTCCCTTATGGATTTTGGCTTGATTTTGCCTAGATTTAATTTTGCAATGTGGTCAACAATTCACATTAGGTCTTGGACCTTTGTGAATCATTAAGAATTCTAGGATGTCTTGTAAAAGTGTTGTGAAGTGTTGTAACTCACTTTCACACTTTTCTATGACCCTTTCATTATAATTCACTTAAATAACCTCTTTTTATCACTTACCAAGCCTTATTTCAAAGTGTTGTAAAGAGTTGTAACAAAATCTCATGCTTTTCTAGGCTTTTTGTCACTAATTTGACCCTTTCTTATGTTTCAATGACCCCTTAATGTAAGTTTTCCAGACCTACTTAAGTGTATTTTTGAGAATAATCTCATTAAACATCATTAAATGCACTTTAATTCCTGACACCCAGTAAAATTTCCCTGGTGGGACCAAGTCGCCACCTGGGGCGACTTAGTCCCACTGGGCACAAAAATAAAAATTATTTTGAATTTCTAGCAGGATATTATTCTCTTAACCTTGAGGTCGGCCTGTGATGTGTTATTTTTCGAGAAATTTTATAAAATCAAGTATAAATAAAGTGTTTCTCTCTCATTTTCATCCCCATTAATCTAATACATTCATTCATACTTTAGCATACATTCATTCATAATTCTCAAGCATTCTAGGCATTATCAAGTCTTCATTGGAGCATCTACTTGCATATCTTCAGATTTCTACATCAAGGGTTTGGTGAGTTGTAGCATTGCATGTTGTTCATTCATCATTCTCTCTTTATTTCATTTCATTTTCAAGGGTTTGATTACCAAATTGGGGTTTGACCAAGGAAAACCCCTATTCACTAACCCTTAATCCTTTTTCCCCTCTTTGCATGTATGTTTTGTAGGTCTTCTACATATTTATCAAAGAGAAAGGTGATAAAAGGTGTTTTCAATTTATCAAAGTCATTCAAGTCAACAAAAGCCCCAAGTGAAGCTTGGAGACCCTTTTCAGCCCAATTTCTGCAGAATTAGAACTGAACACCTGTCAAGAAGAGGATTGCAGATTGAGAGCTATAGGTTCATATCCCAAAATTCCCAAAAACTGAAGGTGGACTAAGTTTCCATCAATGGTGAATTAGTCCCACTACCGGGCCTGAAAAGTGATTTCTGCATTTCTGGATACCCATTTGGCTGAAACCTGTTTCGACAAAATCTCCCTGAAATAGGACTAAGCTGCCCAACTTGGCGTAAGTGTCCCAATTGTCTTCAACAATAAATTATGTAGGATTCCAGAGCCTCTTTGCATGAAATTTTAGTTTCTAGGTACACCTCTCCAATCTCATCCATTTTTGTTATTGTTTACTTACATTCTTAGGTCATCTCTACATATCATAATGTGTTTTCAAACAACTTGCATTTCTTAGGTTTTGTATTAATAATTCATTTCCTTTTTCAGTTCTTTGCATTTAGAGCATTTCATTGAGGAATATTTCAATCATATTAGCATTAGTATTTAGTGAATCCCCAAGCTTTTGTGGGATACCTTTCTCTTTTTAGGTGAAAAACCCTAGAAGTGTAAGAGAGAAGCCCCTACAAAAATTTGCGGTTCATTTTGGTGAACCTGCATTTAGAACATTTTATTTCTGAATTAGAGTGCATTTACATCCTAGCAATAACTTGCATTGGCATTTCCTTGCATTAGGTTTATTTCAATTGCATCCTAGGGTTTCAAAAATTGCATTAGTGAAAAGGTCATATAGCTTACATTTTTGCATTTCATTTTCATTAAAAAATTAAAAAAATCTACATTTTCATACTGTATCTGCATTTGCAAATCCACAATTCATAAAATTCCATTTAAAATTTTGAAAAATCTCAAAAAAATCACTACTAGGACTAATTCGCCACACTAGGCGACTTAGTCCCCTTGCACATTTTGCACTGTAATTTTTGTCATTTTTAGATCATTTTCTGCTTTTCTATTTTTTGTTATTGCATTCCTATTACAGTTTCCAGATTTGTTGTTTCTTTCTCTTAGTTTCCTTTCATACATTTTCATCATGGCTATGTGTTTTAATAAGTTTTGGATGTCATTAAAATCTTTAGTTGACATGTCAAGTGTTGCCTTTGGAACTGATCTAGGTAATGTCATTGAGTTGCCTCATTCTCCTTTAACTCCTCATGAATTTCCTCCTCATGATGTTGAAATCATTGGAGAAGATGATGACAACATGAATATGTTCCTAAATGAATGTCTTGACAACCTCAAAGATAATGCATCCTTTTATCCATCCATGAAACAATAAGACCTTCCTACAATATCACCTTCTGATATGTTTGGTTACTTACATCCTAAAACAAATGAAGAACCTAAGTTCCCTACACAAGGTGAACCTAGTTCCTCTAAACAAACAATCACTCAACCATTTTATGATAACAAAGTCACTAGTAATGCAATCAGCCTTGAAGAAACTTATGGAAAAGGTTTTACCATTTTGAGCAAACAAGGATGTGACACAACCACTGAACATGACATTCATCAACTCTTGGAAAAAAATCCAAAAGATGATAACACAACAGGGTTAGGCTATCAAGATCCTCCTCATGATAGCAAGCCTCCTAGAGAATATTGGAGACTTTGTGATGATGGCACGACGATCTTTGATTCCCCTCCTGATCTGAACTTCCTCCTCCCTCATGAACAACCCTTACATGATAAAAATGAAAAGGATGATAGGATCACTTTGGGTCCTCCTCCTCCTTTAATTCGAGAAAAGGGTAAATCTAGGAAACACAAGAGGCCTTACAAGTTACAAAAACTAAAGTTTCCTCTTTGTCTACTACCTAAATGTGAATAGAAATTGCAAATCCTTTTAAGCAAAGGACTCATACTATTACCACCTATGAATAGGTTGGTGATCTATCCTAAAGATTCTAACATTCCACATTGTGCATATCATCACATTTTTGAACATAGAAGTGATGAGTGTCGCCAATTGAAAGAAATACTGAGAAAGTGTCATTTTGATGGCAATAATTGCTATCCAATAATTCCTTAGACCACCATCAAACACTTCATCATGTAATATTTGTAGAACATTCCCTTCGCACTATTACATGGACCTTCCCATCACCTACCTTGGCTAATTCTTGTCTTGCGCTAAGTGGGGGAAGGAAGTTGCTAGCATTGTCCTAGTAATGCATTTGTTGTTGTCCCTTAGTTGCGTTATTCACCTTCTTCTTGTACTGATTGAGATTGGTCCTGGTGGATGACCTGCTCGATAGTTGACTTCCATTTTCCTTACTAGTCTTTTACATTTTCTTTTTCTTTTGTGTGTTTTTACGTGCGTAATGTGTTCCCCCGTAATGTGATGTTTGATGTTCTCTCTCTTTGTGACATTCTTCTATATATCGTACATCACTTTTGTCTTTTTCTTTTTCCTTTGCTTGTGCTTTCCTTTTGGGGATGACGCAAGGCATTGAGACAAAAATGTTTCTTTCATGTTGACCCAAAAGGCCCTTTTCTTTTTATTTTTCCTTTTTCTTTTTTCTCTTTCTTGTGTTTTCCTTTTGGGAATGATGCAAGGAATTGAGACTGAAATGTCTCTCTCATGTTGACCCAAAATCTTTTTCCTTTTTCTTTCACCTTTTCTTTTTCATTTGCTTGTGTTTTCCTTTTGGGGATGATGCAAAGCATTGAGACACCCTATGTCTCTTCACTATTGGCCCAAAAGGGTTTTTCTTTTTCTTTGTTTTTTCTCTCTTTGTGTCATTCTTCTAGTTCTATGTATACATCGAATGATGATAGTTTCGAGCTCTCTAATAAAACATTGCAGCAAAGAACATACTGACCCCAAATCCATAGATCCCTTATACGTTTGGTGTTTTCATTTTGGGGGCAATAGTACCTTCTTATTTTTCTTTCCTTCACATGAGGTATCCTTACTCGGAAACGTATGACTTGGCATAAAGGATTTCTAAGTTAGCTCTCATGTCTTCTTACTTTTTTGTAATTTTCATTTTCTACTTTAAAGTAATTGCTCATAGTACGGCGTGTAGCAATTCCTTTAAAGTGGGGGCATACATTGGCATTATTCTTTTGCATTTTTCCTTTTCTTGGTTCTTAGTGCAGCCTTGTTACTTCATACGATGCATTAAATTGTCACTTTGTGGATGACATTGGGTGAAGTTTCCTTCATGAGCGTGATCTATCTTAGCATATTGCATTCCTCTTGGTGGCTTGATGCAACACACTACATCCCCTAAGTTGCGAATTTTCTATTCTTTGATTGGTCCTCTCTTGGAGACATTAGACATAATGTTCTCTAAGTTAAAGACCTCGCATGAACTAAGCAAGACTCCTTTGAACATCTTTTGTATGTTGCATTTTTCATTTGTTATATGGCCACCTTACATAACACAACTTGCATGCCTGTGGTGCCATCATGTTTGTTCATGAGTGCCAAGCATACAAAGTTTTGCTTGTCTCGTGAAGCTCAAAATGCCATTTTCTTTTGTGGTGCCTTATTAAAGTTATCAAGAGGTATAACATTGGTATGGTTGAGCGAGAAGCCCATTATGAGGCATGACTTTCCCCATAGCCACCTGTGTGTGTGTGTGAGTGCATACCTACCATGAGTGTATGTTTCTCACCTTTTAGGCCTTCTCATTCGGTAGATAGCCACGAGTTCCATCACCTCAGAATGAGTATACATTTATTTTTTAGACAACAACTTAGATCTGATCCACAATGGGATGGAAAAATGATCAAAGCTTGATCCAACTCTATTTTCTTTCTCATTTTCTCTCTTTCATTCCTTTTCATCATTCTCATGTGTGTTCCTTTGTGCTAATGTTTGGTTTGCCATGGGATCTTGATCCTAGGGGCTTGATCACCCCTCTTGATTGTTGTTGTCTCATCTTGTTAGCATGGGTACATTTGGATCCCTCTTGATATGCATGTTGGGCTACTTTAGGGTGAGTTTGAAGAAAATTCATCCTCTCACTAAAGTGGGGGCTAAATGTGTGTAAAAAAATGTATATTTGGACACTTTTACACTCATTTGAGTCTCCCTTATGGATTTTGGCTTGATTTTTCCTAGTTTTAATGTTGTAATGTGGCCCACACATTCACATTACATCTTGGACCCTTGTGAATCATTAAGAATTCTAGGATGTCTTGTAAAAGTTTTGTGAAGTGTTGTAACCCATTTTCACACTTTTCTAGGACCCTTTCATTATAATTCACTTAAATAACCTCTTCTTATCACTTACCAGGCCTTATTTCAAAGTGTTGTAAAGAGTTGTAACAAACTCTCATGCTTTTCTAGGCTTGTCATCACTAATTTGACCCTTTTGTATGTTTAAATGACCCCTTAATGCACTTTTCGGCCCTACTTAAGTGTATTTTTTAGAATAATCTCGTTAAACATCATTAAATACACTTTAATTCCTGACAACCAATAAAATTTCCATGGTGGAACCAAGTCGCCACCTAGGGCAACTTAGTCCCACTGGGCACAAAAATCAAAATTATTTTAAATTTCTAGCGAGATATTATTCTCTTAACCTTGAGGTCAACTTGTGATGTGTTTTTTTTGGGAAATTTTGTAAAATCAAGTATCAATAAAAGGTTTCCCTCTCATTTTCACCCCCATTAATCTAATACATTCATTCATACATTAGCATACATTCATTCATAATTCTCAAGCATTCTAGGCATTATCAAGTCTTCATTAGAGCATCTACTTGCATATCTTTAGATTTCTACATCAAGGGTTTGGTGAGTTGTAGCACTTCGTGTTGTTCATTCATCATTCTCTCTTTATTTCATTTCATTTTCAGGGGTTTGGTTACCAAATTGGGGTTTGACTAAGGAAAACCCCTATTCACTAACCCTTAACCCTTTTCCCCCTCTTTGCATGTGTGTTTTGTGGATCTTGTATGCGGATATATTAAAGAGAAAGGTGATAAAAGGTGTTGTCAATTCATCAAAGTCATTCAATTCAAAAAAATCCCTAAGTGAAGCTTAGAGACCCTTTTCAACCCAATTTCTACAGAATCAGAATTGAACACCTGTCAAGAAGAGGAGTGCAAACAGAGAGCTATAGGTTTTTGTTCCAAAATTCTTGAAAACTGAAGGTAGAATAAGTCACCATCAGTGGCTAATTAGTCCCACTACCAGGCCTGAAAAGTGATTTCTACATTTTTGGATACCCATTTTGCTGAAACCTATTTTGGTAGAATCTACCTGAAACAGGACTAAGTCACCCGACTTGGCGTAAGTGTCCTTGTTGGCTTCAATAGTAAATTCTATAGGATTTTAAAGACTCTTTGCATCACATTTTAGTTTTTAGGTACACCTCTCCAATCTCATCCATTTTTGTTATTGTTTACTTGCATTCTTAGGTCATTTATGCATATCATAATGTGTTTTCAAACAACTTGCATTTCTTAGGTTTTGCATTAATAATTCATTTCTTTTTATGTTCTTTGCATTTAGACGATTCCATTTAGGCATATTTCAACCATATTAGCATTAGTCTTTAGTGAACCCCCAAGTTTTTGTGGGATACCTTTCTCCTTTTAGGTGAAAAACCCTAGAAGTGTAAGAGAGAAGCCCCTACAAAAATTTGTGGTTCACTATGCTAAGAGAATATAATTGTTGGCTATGAATATACACTTCAAAGAACTGAGAGGGAGATCTAGAAGCTAATTATTAGTGAGAATAAAGAGCACAAAAGCAGCAGGGTTGTAAAGACAGTGATCAAGGAGGATAGTCTCAAGTGTAATTTTTGCATAGGTGGCAGTCAAGTCTCAAATGCACAATATATTCTTAGTAATTATGTTTTTTTTCTTGTCTTTTCATATATTTTGTTGGACCTTGAGAGGAATGTTGGATGTTCCCAATGTGTTTCTTGTTTCACTTGATAGTTTGCAATCTTAAAGACCGTTTTGAGACAGTGACTTTTTGTTGTGTATTAGTCACATTATGGGATTTTTGAACTGAGGTATACATTGGAGGTTTCAAATGCTTTCAAGGTAAAGTTTTCAATGTATAAAGATGGAAACAAATAGCAAGGTAGTTGTGAATGGTGGATCTAGACTTGTTCAAACATGGACAAACAACACAATGTTAGTCATCAAACACATCTAAAACAACCATTCCCCATGCAATTCATTGAAATACCAAGAACAAGAAATAAAACAAAAATAATCAAATAAACTATTAAATCTTGCTCAAAACACTCAAACCCTCAATCCCATGGGGGAATTGGTGCTATTTTGATGTGGAAAATAGCCCTTTCCCAATTCCTTGCAAGCTTTGATGAATTTTGATGAAGATTGATGCTCCTTAATGAAATTTGACCATAACCTAGCTATGGTGATGAAATGCTATGAAAACCTTGATGAACAATGGATGAATTTTCTCAAAACTTGTAGATAATGACCTTGCATAAAGTTGTGGATGACTATGGACTCAAATGAGCATAATGCTCTTACATGGATTATGGATGATCAAACAAACAAATAAGGCCTCTATTTATAATGGAGAAGGATGGAGGAATGAAAAATGGGATGAATGTGGGACTAAACTTGACCCAATGGCATTGTGCCACTTGTGAACATGCTATTGAAGAGAGGAGCACATTTTGATGAATGTGCACATAAATACAATTAGGTGGAAATTTGAAATTGGAGAAGTGGCATGTTGGAGGGAGAAGAAAGAAGAGTTAATGCCACTTGGCTCAAGAAAAAGGACATGTAAGAGGCCTTTAATGCCTTGTTGGATGGACAAGTCCTTTTGGGAGGAAAAATTTCAAATTTGAGGAATATTCCAACTTGATGCCTTTTTGAATGAAAATTGATGAATTTATAAATCAATTAAATTGATTTACTTGCACAAGTTGCAAAATCTAGAGGATTTGAGGGATTAGTGTTAGGATTAATCATGATTTGATTAACTTAAATGAAGATTAGTTGATTTGACAATTTTGACTTAGATGTTTGGATTTAAATAAATCAAAATGAGAGGAATAATGAATATTAGCTTTAATTAAATAGAGTTGGATTTATTTAATTAAAAGGGAGTGGTGTTATATTTAAATCAAATAAAGGTTAGTTTATTTAATTTAAAGGAGATGACTTTAGAACTTAATTAAATAAAATGAATTATTTAATTAAAAGAGGGACATTAGGGTTAATTAAACAAAATAATTTATTTAATCAATAGGAGATAATGATTTAATCAGATAAAATTGATTTATTTAATTAAACGATGAAATATGATGAATTTAATCAAATAAAGATTATTCAATTAAATGGTTAGTAAAGGAGATGATTCAGGATCAACTGGTGTTAGTAAATCAGGATCAGGTGCACAAGATCAATCAATATATTTTATGTGTCTACATTTTTCCCCTCTTTGAAGCAATGTAGCCGTTGCATTGGTTCAAAGAATAAACTTGCCAAATCAAAATTCTTTTTATTTTTTTATTTTTTCAGATGCCCCACTATTGCCCCAACGGAAGAAGAATTACTCTATTATACTTCCCCCTCGAGAGATCAAACGGAAATGTTAATTTTTTGATTGAGATCATGATAAAATGCGAGGAGTGATTCTACTAATCAGAGGAAAAAAGATAATTCTTTAGAAAGATCAGATATTTGACATAGACAATTTTGATGATGTATAGACAGTCATTGGCCATGGTTAGCCTCATGTATATTTTTGAGATATCACACAAACTTGATACTTGGATATAAATGCTAGTAAAGATAGAAGAATATGAAGAATAAGATGGATGGAAATAGAAGAATAAGATGGATGAACCTTTGAGTCTGAGACGATGCAGGAATCCAACAAGTCCATGAGTCATAAGACTTTATTAGATATGATGATGAGTGATTATGATGTATTGATTATCAAGAATTGGGATTTTAAAAGGGTTTACTTACCTTATGTTTGATAACAAACATACATACGATTCATCAAGGCATAAAGAACCAGGATGGCGTTGTATCTAGTGAGATGGAATTTGACTTGACAAACAGATAGGAGTATTCTTGTTCACACCTAATATGTAGAAACCTTACTAGGATGTACTTCAGATATTTCAAACATCTCAGACCAAAACATGGAAAGGAAAAACCTAACAATGTAATAGTTAACAAGTTGTCCAAAAAACCTTCCATCCATACCTAATAAAAGAAGTGTTCGCCAAGGTTATATTACAAGAATATCCAACAAGCATAGAAGATAAAAAGATAATGATCAATGTCCCATTCCTTTCTCTTTAAATAATTTTGATAGACATCATCGAGAGGTCATTGGAATGAGCACAATAAGATAAATCAAAAGAAAAGATCAAGTACAAAAACAAGCCAATGTTCTTCATACCTATAGCCAAAGGGATTTGTTTTGTTTTAGGATAAGTATCCAAAGTGTTTGCCAAAGATAATGCCCATTGTATAAGGATGCATCCTAGGACATGTTAGTGGATGGTGAAAAGTTGATAGGTTGTTTGAAAGGCTATTGATATAAGGCCGATTGACATGTTTGTGAGTGATCAAGAGTTTGATTTTGCATTTAAAAGTTTTTTGTTTGATTTTGATTTTGCAATTTGAAGTTTTCTTTTGTTGATTGTCGTAGTTGTTTTCTGTTTGTATTGCCAAAGGGTGAGTGTGACAATTTGTTTATTATGGATGATATTATTGTGGGTGAAAGCGAAATAAGACAGATGAATTTTTTCAAATATTTGGATGTTTTTGATGTTTTGAAATGTTTTGAGGCTATTTTTTGTTTTTTTCTGAGATGTTTTACATATGTTTTGATTTTCAAAATTTCCAATTTTTTTGGTGTTTTCGAATGTTTTTGGATTTTGTGTGTTTTTTTTAATGTTTTTGTGTTTTTTGTGTCTCAGGGGGTGATCAAATATTAGCCTTGCATACGTTTAAGATCAAAGACGATGTAGTTCAGATATCATGTTTTTGACATTTTCTATTTTTATGAATGTTTTTGAATTTTGTTATGATTTTGGATGTTTTTGAATGTTTTTTGGATTTTTCGCATGATTTTGATGATTTGGATATGGATATGATATCAATGATCTATTTGGGATTTTTTTGAAAACCAAGCTAGGGTTGATGGATTTGATTGATCAAGATTGATGATGATAACATCGTTGAGGATACACAACAATGCAAGGATAGTGTTAAGCAACATAAGCATTGGGAAGGATATCCCAAGATGATGAGGGATTGATTGGATTTGATTGATCAAGATTGATGATGATAATATTGTTGAGGATACAAAACAATGCAAGGATAGTATTAAGCAACACAAGGATTGGGAAGGATATCCCAAGATGATGATGGATTGATTAGATTTGATTGATCAAGATTGTGAAGCTCAGTTTGGAACAAAAGTTGTTTTGAATGATTTGATGTGACGTTGAAGTGTAAATTAGATGCAATTGATATTGATTGTTTTGATTGATGTTCAATGAAAGATAAAGTTTGATAAGGAACATCTTCTTGTCAAAATATGCCATGGGCTAGTAATATGGATTTTGGCTCACAAATGCTTTGACCAATTTGATTTTATGTTTTCCAATGTTCATATCACCACATAAGTTGGAAGGTATAGAGCAAGATTTACTCCCGAAGAAAGATGTAAATATCTACCCCCAATGTCTAGCAATGTATGGAATGCCATGGGTGGATGTTTGGATAAGTGTATGGATGTATGGATATGGATTATCTTCCGATAAGATAAGGTGTTCGAATAGAAGAATGCTTCACTAGATAATGCTTCATGGCTCAGATAATGATAGGTAGGATAAGATCAATGAAAATGACCCATGTCAAGATGTTTACCATAAGAAAGTGTAAAGTGTGCACCAAATTGTCATCAAGATCAAGATAATGTAGATAGATGGCAATGGGTTGGATAAATGGTTCATGGATGAACAGATTTATTAAGGATGAGATGGATGGAATGCTGAATTTATTATGGATGAGATAAGATGCTTTCACCTGAATTAGTGCATGCAAATGCTCGATTCTACACATGACACATGTTTTCCAGGTTTTCATCATGGTACCTGTCTAAAGTTTCACCATAGTGGTTTTCACTAGAGGATGATTTTTATTTTTACTATTTTTTTCATGATTTTTTTATTTTTTTTAATATTTTTGAAATATTTTAAGCTCATGTTGAACCACCTGGTGGTGCTAAAATAGATGTTTTTTTCATAATGTGCCATCAATATCCTACCTAAAGAAGTTTTTTTTCCAAGATACATGCACTTGAATACAATTTTTGGGATTCCTAATTTGCTTTGTTGATATTGGAGTTAACTTTGTCTTTGTGCACATATCACAATAGGATGCCTTCTGAATCCTTATGATGAAGGGTGGATGCCAAAACATGGTCAATGTAAGAATTGGATATCATGCATGGAGATGTGGATGGTGTTGTGTGTTTAGGAATATGAGATGGATTAGTTGATAGTTTGGAACCTTTGACTCTCCAAACTTGGGAAGATGAGAAATAATGGGTGGATATAGAAGTGTGAATGGAATTAGGACCAATTGCTTGATATACTTTGTATGTTGCTTAAGAAGCCTACTTTTTCCTTTTTTATTTTTCCCCATAGTTTTTTTGACTAATGGAGTTTGATAGGGATAATCTTTCTTTATATTCTTTGGTATCCATACATGTATTTGATTTGTACATTATTCTCCTTAGCTTATTTTTCTTTAATAACGTTCTTTATGCTTTGATTCAAATCTTTCTTTTGATGTTGGTCCCAATTTGTGGATGGGGTGATGGGTGGATGAAGATTCATGATGTGGTTGGTTGTAGTATTGGCATCAGTTTCATCATAGCGATTCTTCGTGCTCCCTATGTTGATGTTTCCACTAGATAAAATTGCCCCCAGTATTATAGAGGTATCACTGATATCTTTAGATCCATTCATTATTGAATAACCAAGACCTTGATGCTTAGGATTTCCAATTATCTGCATTGGTTCTAGGATACCTTGTTCATGTAGGCCTAATCCTCTACCTTGATAATTCATCTGTTGAAACATTTTATTTGCAATAGGATATGATTTACCTAGGAAACAAGGTGCTAATCCTTCTCTTCTCTATTGTGGATCTTCAAAGGTGATAGCTTCTTCATTGATAAGATAGCTTGCCCTCAAAAAGGTACGTGATCCACGTTTATAAGTGATAGGATCCTCCATGCGTGGGATAACTTCCTGATTGATATATTTGGCTTGATCTTGTGGAATATCAAATTTTAATGTTTCTTCAAGAGGTGTCAATGATTCACTTTCCCCGTAAAGGTCTTCCTTGTGTTTCATTTTTGATATGCCTTCACAAGACATTCTTGATCACAACTTCTGTAGAAGCCCTCTTCATGACCCATTTCTGATATGTCTCTAGATTTTTTTGTATCTTGATCATGTGTACAAATGTTAAGAGTAGGAGACTCTTGTACCTTGGTAATGATATCAAGAGTATGAGACTCTTGTTTTGAATGAAGATCATCTACATGTCTATTATGAGTAAGCATCTCATGGGTAAATGGGGGAATGTGTGCTATATGGATATGATCATCATTTGTGACATCTTGTATAGATAGGAGAGTTTCCATTAGATCATTGTAGTATCTTGGAGATACAAATTCTTGATCTTGATTAATTTTGAAATTGCTTTTGACATGCTTTGGATCAAGTACTTGACATGGGTCAGTTTCAAAGGATGGATTTCTTATAAAGGCTTCTTGGATGTATTCATTAGGAATAGGAAGTGGCTCAATATACTCTTGATATTTGAGTGAATTTGGATCAAGTGTTGAGTTGAGGATTTCTTCAATATCTATAGCCATGAGGTCAAAGGATGTCAATATGTATTGGAAAGGACCATTGCTAGATTTTGGTGAAAGATGTTGATCATGCTTTGGAATAAATCCTTGAGATATGTCCTCTAACTAATTAGGTGATGTAGAGATACTTTCAATATGATCATTGGTCAATGGATTGTGGATTATGTCAATAGGATCAAATAATTATAACACTCCTTTAAATAGATCATTGTCAAATATTGTTGAGGGGTTTTGATCATGACTAAAAATTGACTCTTGATGTATGTTGAGTTGATCATTGGATGAGGTGGAAACATCTTCAAGGTGCTCATTGATGGATAGATCTTGATCATTGTTTTCAAAAAATGTTTTAGAGAGATTGTCAATATTTATAACCATATGATCAAGTGATGTTAAAATTTCTTGAATTGGATCATTGTTGGGTATTGTTAGTGGATTTTGATCATGATTGAAAAGTGACCCTTGATATATGTTGATTTGATCATTGGATGAGGTAGAAACATCTTCAAGGTGCTCATTGATGAATTAATCTTGATCATTGTTATCAATAGTTGTGGTTGAGAGATTGTCATCGTTATCACTATTGGTTAAATCTTGATCATTGTCTTCAATAATTATTACTTTTTGATCAATAAAGTATTGGATGATATTTTTGAGTTGAATACAATTTGATGTTTTATGAAGATTTTCTCTATGATACTCACAATAAAATTCACCCCTATTCTAAGGGAAGTCTAGGATAGAGTTGAAAGCAGATTCTTTTGGAAGACTGATGAGTTTTTCATTAACTAGATGTCTTAGCACTAATTCGATTGGCACTCCAAAAGGAGTGTATTCACGTTTGTGATCTTGTGAGATTTGTGCTTGTTGAGGTGATTCTTGTTGTGATTGATCTTGGAGATGTGGTGATTGGGTTTGTTGTTGATGTTGTTGATCTTGATATCCAACATCTTGACATTAGAGATATTGTTCTTGATGTGGTTGTGGACACAACTCAATGCTTTGATGACATGGTTTAACCAATGGAAGAGTGTATTGATTTTGGGGTGGAGATGTTTCTTGGCTCAATAATTCAATTATTTTGGCAAGTGAAGTGATTTGATCTTGATTTTGATCTTGACACCCTTGATATAGTTGATTTGGTTTTTGCTCAAGAAAATTTGGAATGTATTCTTGTGGTGTTTGTATGGGATCATGGACAAATTGATTTTGGACAATATTCTGATTTGGGATGATGTTTAGATTTGGCATTGTAGGTTGAAATTGAAGATTGTTTTGGTTTGGAAACATATTTCCTAAAGATTTAGGTAACTTTGATTTTGCATGGTGTTACCTTGACTTGGATCAATACATGGAGTCATTAACATCTTGTTTGGACTTTGAACAACATTTGTATAATTCACAAACATATCTATCCCAAATTTTACCAAGTGTGGGTTTGAAATTTTCATGTTTGGTAAACTTGTACTTGGTATATTCACATTTGGCATGTATGGATTGGATGGTATAATGTTGTTTTGTTGAAGACTCATACATTTATTGTTTCGTTGATAGATTTGTAGGTTTGGACTTGGATTTAAATCTACCATAGGGAAATATGTTCCAAAATTTAGATTGGGAATACTCAAATTTGTTGTACCATTGAGGTTTGTAGGAGATAGTGATCCCATGTATGGATTGTATAAATGTGAGTTTCGATAATCAATCGACATTGTAAGGCTTTGATAGTTCGGTTGATTTAGATTACTCATGTATGAATCAAGTTTATATTCCATGTTCTCCTTGTGTTTTGACCTTGTTGCAAAAGTGAACCTCTAAGGGGTTCAGTACCAATAATGAGATGAAGGATGAAAGGGGTAAATGATATGGGTGTTGAAATTTTAGGAACTTTGGATCAATGATAGACTTTAGGATTGGATTTTGATTGATTTGATTTGGATAATGAACTTGTGAATCCCAAGATGTTAGATGTGATATTTAGGATAAACTTGTTCAAAGATGTGCTAATTTAACTAGAGGTATGAGAAAGGATGCATTCTCATACTCCTAACTAAACAAGGTGATTTTGATGTGTTTTAAGGATTAACCCAAGTCTAGAATTTGGATTTTTTTCCAAAGCTCTAAAATTTGTTTGTGAGATGGAGATGATAAATGTTTGGGATGGATGAAGTATTTGATTTGATCCCAAATGAACCTAAGAGGGACCTTGTTTAAAAGACCAATATAGTGAAGACCATGCTTTTCCTTAAGAGTAGTTCAAACCAAAAGACCAATGTTTGCATGAAAACCATATGACCAAAAGATACCAAGCACATGTGCGGGGTTCAATTTGGGTTTAATCTTGGTTAGTGAATTTATTTTACTACATCCACACTTGTTGTTTAGCTTTTGAACTCAATGTCTAATGTCTCAATTTCTTCTTAGCCCACAAAGTCCATTATGTGGAAATCAAGAGAATCAAGGCAATAGTTCCCTAATGTTGACTTTAGAGAGAAAATTGAGATATAAATCCAAATACTTAGAAGCCTCTAAGGATGAAATCCCAAGGGAAAAGTAGTAGCACTTAGATTCTTTGAAAGGTATTTACTTCTACTAAAGGTTTGAAATTTGATGTCCTTATTGAATGTTCATTTTCAAGATTTTGGATTCAAACAATGTGTTTAACTAACTCAAAATTGAACAACCCTAGGATGGAAAAGAAAATATTTGTTGAATTTCCCACTTGGATAAATCTAGTTGCGCTTTTTCAGACCAGATGACTAGAAGCTTGACCACATTGGCTCCCCTCCATGACACTCACTTCTACGGGTCAACCAAGCTTCAATTCTCATGAATCTCCCATGACAAATTTTTCATCTCTACAAAGAATCGCAAGTATGTGGGACAACTTCGAAGGTCCGACCTCCTAACGCCAACAAATATTGGGATTTTTGGCTACTAAACAAGGGTTCATAATAAGTGCATCTGGTTCAAAGGACATGATGATAAACTCCCTCAAGAGGTCTCCCAGCCCTTAGAACAAGGGCTTTACGCATCATAAAGATATTGGGGGAGAGCTATCATGCATCACTAGGTTGATTGCAAACTTTTCTTGCAACCACAAATTTGTATAGTAGTTCGAAAGAGCTTGGCTTATGCTCATTACCGCCTGGGTCGTTCCCTTGGGGTGAGTACTTTTCCCACCAAGGCAAGCCCTCTAAAAGTAAACAATAGCGAGTAAGTACATATGTAGTTTGATAAATCTTTGTTTTTGTGAACGTTTGAAGAGAGAACACAGACGATGCCTTTTCTCACACTAGCAAGATTTGTCAAATTTTAAGCCCAAATTGAAGTGTAGAGGCAATCCTTTAGACAACCTAATATCACCAAAAGACTTTTGGTTCTCAAGATTTTTGTGAAGTACGAGAGAAGTGCATACGTCTTTCAATGGTATTAACTTGTAAAAAATATTACAAAACAAGACAAGCACATGTTCTTTTTAGACCTGAAAAGCAATAATGGGTTCTTTTAATAACACCAAAATGAAGTGTTTGAAGTTGTTTGTTCAATTTTAACCCAAAATCAAAGTCTAATAAGTTTCTAAGTTCAATTTTAACCAACTTGAAGAGATCAAATAAATGTTAATTTTAAACCCCAAAACTAAGGTGAGTTGTCCTAAAATAGAAAATGAAAGGAGGAAATGGATGCTTCAAGCTATTACAATAAACATTTAAAAATGATTTTGTCAAGTTCTCTTTCACTTTTCCAATTTGAATCTACTTGCTAGTTTTTCTAGATTTCTCCGCCTTGCTACACCATAATATTAGTGATCCAATGTGGGAGGGGTCACCAATGATTCTTAATGAAAAATGATCTCAAATATGAGGCCTATCCAAAAAGCCTTTGAAGTTTTGGTTAGATGTCCTGTTAACATAAAAAAAAATAATAATAATAATTAAAAAAAAAAATCAATCTAATTTGCATTTCACACAAGAAAGAAAAGAACATACAGTATTCATTAATTAACCATCTGCATATGATAATAAATCCTGTACTATGTGTGGATGTGACTGCGACTACCTTAGTCTTCTTTTAGCACATTAAGTTTTCTCTTTTAATTGAAATGCTTACTTCCACGTTAAATTTGCGCCCAACATTTAGTACTTATAATAACAGGCTGACAATAACACTTCCCTTGTCTACAATGGGATCGAATTCATTACTACCATGGCTGCAAGAGTGCTCCCATCAACCATATGGGCTATTAACTTCTTGTTCCTTTTATCAGTTTGAAAGGTAGAAAAAGTGTGGAAGCATAGACTATTAGCCCTGCATTATTCAACAAGATGAATACTAAAAGTAAAAGCTCATTAAAATAGATATGACCACTCCAACACCATACAACATTAATTAATGAGAACAATGTGACGTTTAGAAAAGCACATTGTCACCACAAATAACAAGTCATTAAAGAACATTGAGAGACAACAATAATAGCATGTAAATATTAAAGAATATGTAAACAATAGCAGTCACAAATTTATTGTTAATACGAGCAAGCATAGTCAAACAACCATAACCAAACCTAGTCAGTGACAACAAAACAAACAAGACTTAACACAGCTAAATAGTACTTACACGTTTTGATTTATCTTACCCATTTTGATTTCCTTGCTTGGCCAGTGGTGGAAGATAAAATATCTTGATAATTACAATAGAAAATGATCATAGGCTAATTTAATGACAAAGCATTCATAACTTACATTCATAATTGGATAACACTACCAAGCTATAGACCATAACATTTAAGGAAATCACATCAATTGTTTAGACATAATTATAATAATTTTAGAAATATGGACATGTTTGTTGATAAGCTCTTGGATGATGGATGAAATGTGTGCCTTGGAGATACTATGAGTTATGGATTCCAAATGCATAAGACTGTGTCCTCCAAATATAATAGAGAAGGCCTCTATTTATAAGGAAGGATGGAAGAATGGAGGATATGATGAATGTGGGATTAAACATAGACCAATGGCATTGTGTCACTTGTCAACATGTTATTGAAGAGAGGTAGAGCACATTTTGATTAATGTGAAATTAATGCAATTAGGTGGAAATTTGAAATTAGAGAAGTGACATGTTGGAGGGAGAAGAAAGAAGAGTTAATGCCACTTGGCTCAAGAAAAATGACATGTAAGAGGCCTTTAATGCCTTGTTGGATGGTGTTGGTGTAATTAAACGTGTTGTACCTTGTCCTAGGTCATGATTACACCTTAGTTAAGTTTACTTAGGGACCACATAGGAGGTAGTTGGAGAATTTCCACTTTTGGTGGACTTATCATGTTATTACTTTATCACATCTACCTTTCGTGGACATATCATGTGATTACCTCTCCACCTTTTGTGGGTGATCCGCCATTTGTGTTGATTATCACATTGTCACTTTTCCACTTTAGGTGGAGTGATAGCTTTTCACAGTTATCTCATGTCATAAGATTATGACACTTGTCATAATCTTATGCCCTTCTGTGTTCTCACCTTGGCTATATAACCAAGGGGTCTCCTATGCACTTTTTCTTATTTCATTCTATTTGCATTATTGGCATAATACAGTCTATTCTTGTCATATTGCTTCTATCTCTCTTATGCTTGTGCTTTCTATTAGGCCTCTAGATCTTGGGTGGCTACCTTCATAGCCAATTCTTACATGGTATGAAAGCTATTGGACTGCCTTTGGATTATCATTTGGAGAGATTCTGGGAGGGTTCCATTTTTGGCCTTGTATTGCAGGTGCATTTTGGGAGCTTGTTGCATCAGATCTGAGCTCACCATTATGTCTGGAGTGTCTGAGATAATCAAATTTTCCTTTTGTTTCATCCTAGTTGGACATAGGAGGCCAAATCTACAAAGGTTTGAAGATTGGATGTGGTTGCTAGATCTAGGAGCTAGCTACCATTTTAGAGCATTTTTAGCCAAAAAGGACGTCGCCATCACGTTCAAAAGGGCCAAAAACCCCTAAATCAACTACCAAATTGTCGAATTTGGACAAAGTTGTCCATTGAGGAAAAAAACATTTGTTGGCCAAGTCGTATAGCCCAACCATCATTACGTTAGTGTTGTTGAATTGTCACCATTTTTGCAATTTTCAGGGCTTCGTTCAAGCTCATATGAACTCCTTTTCAGGTGTCATTTTTTTGAAAATGCATATTTTTTTCTGAACTTCACAGTGGTGCTATCATCTTGTAGTGATTGTGATAAAAAATTGTACTTTCAACATATGGTCTATTTTGGCTCATTTTGTCATTTGTAAAGCTAAGATCTTAGTTTGGTCTTTTGTATCAGTCATTTGAGTCTATTTTAGCCTACAAAAGGTAGTTGTAAAACATTGAAAGTCAGAAGTCTACTTTGCTTGGCTTGCAAGTGGCCATTGTACACACACTAAGTATAAAGTGCCAAATCATCTTTTTTTTTGGGGGGGGGTTCTTTGATTGTGTGAATTTGGAGGGGTGTCTTGTGTGATTTTGCCTCTCTCTATCTTGTTCTCTTTCATTTTTGATTCTATGGGTTCTCCTAAGTTTCCTTTGTTAACTCCACATAACTATGCTTCTTGGAAAATTGATGCTTGGAGTAAGTTAATGGAAAAAGGATTAACTCATTATATTGATGGAACTATTGTTGCACCATCTGATCCTAAAGCTGATCCTATTGCTCATATGGATTGGATCACTAAAAATACTATGGCTCTTGGAACTTTGAGGAAATATGTATCAAAAGATCTCATCTTTCAAATTGAAAAGTGTAAAACAATCAAAGAGGCTTGGGAAAAGTTTGGTCGATTGTATGGCCAAGTTGATGAGATTAGAGGTTATTAGCTTGACATTGATCTCACAATGTTGGATTCCAAAATTTTTGATACAATCCAAGACTATGTCACTAAGGAAAATGAGCTAAGAGAACAACTTAAGGATTGCGGCATTGATAAAAAGATTGAGTGAATTTGGGGGGCTGTCTTGTGTGATTTTGCCTCTCTTTGTCTTGTTCTCTTTCATTTTTGATTCTATGGGTTCTCCTAAGTTTCCTTTGTTAACTCCACATAACTATGCTTCTTGGAAAATTGATGCTTGGAGTAAGTTAATGGAAAAATGATTAACTCATTATATTGATGGAACTATTGTTGCACCGTCTGATCCTAAAGCTGATCCTATTGCTCATATGGATTGGATCACTAAAAATACTATGGTTCTTGGAACTTTGAGGAAATATGTATCAAAAGATCTCATCTTTCAAATTGAAAAGTGTAAAAAAATCAAAGAGGCTTGGGAAAATTTTGGTCGATTGTATGGCCAAGTTGATGAGATTAGAGGTTATTAGCTTGACATTGATCTCACAATGTTGGATTCCAAGAATTTTGATACAATCCAAGACTATGTCACTAAGGAAAATGAGCTAAGAGAACAACTTAAGGATTGCAGCATTGATAAAAAGATTGAGTGAATTTGGGGGGCTGTCTTGTGTGATTTTGCCTCTCTCTATCTTGTTCTCTTTCATTTTTGATTCTATGGGTTCTCCTAAGTTTCCTTTGTTAACTCCACATAACTATGCTTCTTGGAAAATTGATGTTTGGAGTAAGTTAATGGAAAAATGATTAACTCATTATATTGATGGAACTATTGTTGCACCGTCTGATCCTAAAGCTGATCCTATTGCTCATATGGATTGGATCACTAAAAATACTATGGCTCTTGGAACTTTGAGAAAATATGTATCAAAAGATCTCATCTTTCAAGAAAAGTGTAAAACAATGGGCTTGGGAAAATTTTGGTTGATTGTATGGCCAAGTTGATGAGATTAGAGGTTATTAGCTTGACATTGATCTCACAATGTTGGATTCCAAGAATTTTGATACAATCCAAGACTATGTCACTAAGGAAAATGAGCTAAGAGAACAACTTAAGGATTGCAGCATTGATAAAAAGATTGAGTGAATTTGGGGGGGTGTCTTGTGTGATTTTTCCTCTCTCTATCTTGTTCTCTTTCATTTTTGATTATATGGGTTCTCCTAAGTTTCCTTTGTTAACTCCACATAACTATGCTTCTTGGAAAATTGATGCTTGGAGTAAGTTAATGGAAAAAGGATTAACTCATTATATTGATGGAACTATTGTTGCACCATCTGATCCTAAAGCTGATCCTATTGCTCATATGGATTGGCTCACTAAAAATACTATGGCTCTTGGAACTTTGAGGAAATATGTATCAAAAGATCTCATCTTTCAAATTGAAAAGTGTAAAACAATCAAAGAGGCTTGGGAAAAGTTTGGTCGATTGTATGGCCAAGTTGATGAGATTAGAGGTTATTAGCTTGACATTGATCTCACAATGTTGGATTCCAAGAATTTTGATACAATCCAAGACTATGTCACTAAGGAAAATGAGCTAAGAGAACAACTTAAGGATTGTGGCATTGATGAAAAGGATACACAGTTGGTCTACAATTTTTTGGGAAAGCTTCCATCAAAATATGCAGTATTTATTTCTAGCTTCCAAACCCATCACTTGAAAGTGGGTAGTTCTTTCACTATGCCATCATTTGATGCATTTACAAAAATGTTGATGTTAGAGAAAGAAAAGTTGATAAGCATGGGGGTTCTCAAGTCTTCAAAGTCCAAATATTTGGTGGCTAATCAAGGGAATCAAGGGAATCAAGGAAAGGGTTCCAACAAGAAGCAAAAGCAATCTAAGCCAAATACATATCAAGATAAAGCACAATCCTCCTCTCCACAACAAGGGAATTCTTCATCTTCTCCCAAGAAGGGAAATTCAAGCAAGAAGGAGAGACCAACTTGTTTATATTGCAAGAGAGTTGGTCATGATGAGCATCATTGCCACACTAAAAAAATTGATGAGTTGACAAACATCATCAAGAAAAACAACATCAATTTTCCATCCGCCTACAAGAAGAAGGATTCATCTCCTTCCACTTCCTCACAATCAAAAGGAAAAGGGAAAGCATTTGTGGTACTTCAGGTTCTTCACAGTAATGGATACTTGACTTGGGTTCCACTCATCACATGGGTTCTACAAGGGACCAATTTTCTTCTTTGGAGCCATCTAAGGTACCTCGCATCTTCATAGGAGATGATACTCAAGTGGAAGCTGAAGGTGAAGGTTCAGTTTTCATAGATAATGGAACATTTGAGAATGTTCTCTATGTTCCTAACTTGAGTGCCAATATTCTTTCAATCTACCAAATCACTCACTTTGGAGATGGTAAGAAACTTAAGTTTCTACTAGATTTAGTTGTGGTCAAAGAACTTAAGGATGATGCCTTCGTTGTGTTGATGGGTGTTTTTGCACACTTTCTCAACACAGGCAGTGCATAGGTGCACTACCTCTCTTGAAAGGAAATCTCCAATGGCAAGTTGCTAAAAATCTCCCCAAGGTCTCTCGAGTGTCAGGTCATGACTTGCATGGAACTCCTTAGTTGATTTTGATGTGATTTTGCTGGTAATCATAGGGTGGACTTACATAGTTGGATGCGAGGTAGATCTTCAAATTTGAAGCTACTGAGATGGAGGTCAAGTTTCATTTTGTTGTAGGTTCAGACAGCGGTCCAAAACTTCGATGTTTTCTTCAAGTTTGGCTTTACAATGTGCAACGAACCTTAGCATAGGCTATTTCTAAAAAAAAAGGAAAAGAGCAAGGAAGATGGAAGGTTCCTAGATCTACAAAGTTAACTGTGAAGAGTAATTATGGAGTTCCTGCAATGGACAACTTCCTTAAAACAAGATTTCACTTAACCAGAAATCTCACAGTCTCATGAAATTTGTGCTATCTTCTAAGGTCTTCAAATATTTCACCTTTCATTCACCATATGCATGCATGAACAAAGATAAAAGTGTGGAGTAGCTTTGAATTTAAGCCCAAACTAACTTTACACAACTATCTACCAACAACAAACAACAAAAAGTATGGACTAAGAAGGCATCTACACTGCAGGAATTTTCACAACTACGTAACAACATTTCTAAAATCTATCAAAGCAAGAATACAACCAACTAGAACATAAATATAAATATAAGTAAAGCATCTAACAATGGAGGTTGAATCAAGTAACATGTGAAAAACTCAGAAAATGCACCAAGTCAATGTATTTTCATTATAAATTTTTGCAGCATGTCTTTACAACAACTCAACTCTCTTTGTAAATGAGAGGAGACCCCTATTTATAGTGCCCAAAAAGTTAAATGAATGGCCAAGATTGATTCTCATTGTGTGGCCAAGATTCATTACAAAATAGGGTTTCACCCACCCCCAATATATTACAATTTAAAATTACATTCTTGTCCCCTTTCCCTATTTTGTCTTTTAGTGACAACACTATAGCATTTTGTCTTTTATTGATTTCTCTTTCGCTGTAGCTACTCCTTTAGGGGCTCTTCATTGATAAGGCTATCCTCCTGCTTCGTCGGGGCTGCATATTCCATGAATTTTAGAATAACCGGCTGGAGCTTGTCTACCTCAATGATCTCGTACCGGAACATCTGGTAACTTCATTCCTTTGCATTATCTTCGATATTTTTCCAGTCTTCATCATACTTTACGCCCTGGTCCCTAAACAACTCTGATTGGTCAAAGACATGGGTGGTGAAACTTGTGAACTCCATTGTTATTTCACTAGACATCCCATCCTACATCTTCTTCTAAAAGTAAGGCTTTATTTTCTCTGGATCCATCTATACTGTAGGCATGTCATCCTCCGTCATCAACTTCAGCTATCGGGCACAATCTGCCCTAATTTCCTTGACCTATTGGATGTCTGAATCTACCTTACTCATTATTTTCTCCAACCTTTCCTTTATGTTACCAAAATCCTACCTCCACACATCCATCAGCTAGTGATCGTCCCTTTTGAATGCAAGCTCCTTTTCCCATGTGGCCTTTGGTAACTGGATGATGGCCTCAATCTTTGGATAGGTGGAGTCGTATGTGTTGATGGGTGTTTTACACACTTTCTCAACATAGGCAATACACAGGTGCACTACCTCTCTTGAAAGGAAATCTTCAACGACAAGTTGTTGAAAATCTCCCTAAGGTCTCTCGGGTGTCAGGTCATCACTTGCATCGAACTCCTCAGTTGATTTAATGTGATTTTGCTGGTAATCACAGGGCGGACTTACATAGCTAGATGCGAGGTAGATCTTCAATTCTGAAGTTTCTGAGATGGAGGTAAAGTTTCATTTTGCTGTAGGTTCGGATAGCGGTCCAAAACTTTGATGTTTCCTCAAGTTTGGCTTTATAATGGGCAATGAACCTTGACACAGACTATTTCTAAAAAAAAAGGAGAAAAGAATAGGGGAGATGAAAGGTTCCTAGACCTGCAACTAATTATGAATAGTAATCATGGAGTTCCTGTAATGGAAAGCTTCCTCAAAACAACATTTCACTTAACCAGAAATCTCACAGTCTCATGAAATTTGTGCTATCTACTAAGGTCTACATATATTTCACCTTCCATTCACCATGTACATGCATGAACAAAGATAAAGTGTGGAGCAGCTTTGAATTTAAGCCCAAACTAATTTTACACAGCTATCTACTAGTAGCAAACAACAAAAAGTATGGACTAAGAAGGCATCTACATAGCAGGAATTTTCACAACCACAAAACAACATTTCTAAAATCTACCAAATCAAGAACACAGCTGACTAAAATAGCAATATAAATTTAAGTAAAGCATCTAAGAATGGAGATTGAACCATGAAACATGTGAAGAAACCAGAAAATGCACCAAGTCAATGTATTTTCATTAGAAATTTCAGCAGAATGTCTTTACAACAACTCAACCCCCCTTGCAAATGAGAGGAGAACCCTAATTATAGTCCCAAAAAGTTAAATGAATGGCCAAGATTAATTCTCATTGTGTGGCCAAGATTCATTACAAAATAGGGTTTCACCAACCCCCAATATATTACAATTTAAAATTACATTCTTGTCTTTTCCCTATTTTGTTCTTTAGTGTCAACACTATAGTACATTTTCTTTTGCCGTAGCTACTCTTCTAGGGGCTCTTCATTGATAATAGGGTTGTCCTTCTACTTCTTCGATGCTGTATACTCCATAAATTTTAGGATGACCGGATGGAGCTTGTCCACCTCAATGATCTTGTTTTTTAGCATCTAGTAGCTCCATTATTTCGCATTATCTTCAAGAATTTTCCAATCTTCATCATACTTTACACCTTGATCTCTGAACAGCTCTGATTGGTTGAAGGCACATGCAAGAAAACTCATGAACTCTATTGTTATTTCACTAGACATCCCATCCTCCATCTTCTTATGAAAGTAAGGTTTTATCTTCTTGGGATCCATTTGTACTGTAGGCATGTTGTACTCCATCATTAGCTTGAGATATTGAATGCATTTCACCCTAATTTCCTTGATTCATTCAATGTACAGATCCACTCTACTCATATTTTTATCCAACCTTTCTTTCCTATTGTAAAAATCCTGCCACCACACATCCATCAGCCAGTGGTTGTCCCTTTTGAATGCAAGCTCTTTCTCCCATGTAGCTTTTGGCAACTGGAGGATAGCCTCAATCTTTGGATAGGTGGAGTCGTATGCTGCAGGGAAGTCTGTGCATAGCTTCTTCATGCTTTCCAAAGACTGTTGTAGATCCAAGAACTTGTTGGTTGTCCAAACAGCCTGACTAATACCCATGTTCCCGACATACAGGACCTGTCGGAACTCGCTCTCTATAGTCTTTTCTAAGTTCATTCTTCTCTCCAACTTGTCGATTTGTTCTTTGGACAACAGTTGGGGTGGAACTATGGACGTGGTAGGCAGGTCATCCACCAAAGACCATTGTTGGATGTAATTTTTCAAGGCGGCTACTTGTGCTTTGAGTTCGTCCTTTGAGACCTTGTCTTGATTTATCAAGTGCACCACTGTAGCCACTAACTCCTCAAGATGCTCCACCTTCTGCTCTCTGGTAGCGGTTCCTAGATCAATGGTGGAGATGTTGTAGTTTATTCCCTCCTGGCCCACCACTGGCATTGCTATCTGCACAGCTCGGGATCTAGAAGCATCCATTGTTACCTTGGATATGATCTTAGGCTTCTTCTCCTTTCTAGTTGTGATCTGCGCTCGGGCTAAGATAGCCTCTAGTTTTTCTCTCGGGTCTTTTGGTGCGGGGGTTTTCTTTTCAAGCTGTCTTTCCAGCCATATAGGCATAGCAGCCTTTCCTTTAGGTGATTCACAATCACTTACGCCTTCCTTGGCTGAGATTTCTATTTTCTTATCTCCTGGGGCCCTTTCTTCCACTTTAGTAGTATCTCCTTCTTCTTCATCGGAGTTCTAGATGAACAAAAGGCGCTTAATAGGAGGCTTGGTAGATGATTGCTGTTGGGGAATTTCTTCCTTTTCCATTTCCTTCCCTTTCTTTTTTTCGGTTTGCTCAACCTCATGCGTGTGCTCCTTGGGCTGCTCAATTTCGAGTCTCTTGATAATTTGAGCCTCACCCTCAGGCTTATCTTCTTGTTGCTTTCTTTCCCTAAGAGGTGACCCTTCTGCCTCTTCTTCAGTACCTTTCAGCTGCCAAGCCATCTCTTCTTCAAGATCTTTGATGAAGGTTTGCATGATGACCTTACCACCAACATCCTCCTCATCTCTGCTCTCTAAGGAGCCCGTTCTTTCCTCCTCGTAGGCCACCCTGTCGATTGTCCGATGTTCATACTATGGATGTTCATGGTATTCATCGGCCTCCTCCTCAAATGGTTTCAAGGCCTCTTGCTCTCATCTCTCCCATTCCTCAAAGATTAACATGGTGGCTTCCATAGCTAGTGGCCCTGTCAGAGACTATGAAGGTTTAGCAGTAGTGAGGACCTACGCTAGGGCTGCTTGAAGAGTGGGATCCATAAGTATCTAGGAGAGCTCGGAGGGGAGATTCTGCATATGTTCGAGAAGGCCTCAGGCAAGGCGGAGGTTGGCATTGGTCTAGTCACCATAGCTAGTGGGAGTGATGTAGTGGGTGACATTGCAGCGGAGGAAGGAGGAGTAGTCACGGTGGAGGAAGAGTCAATTACTATGAAAGGCTCGATCGGAGGTGAAGGGGCAAGATGGACAGAGATGTCCACCACCAGAGGGGATGTGGCGACCATGGCTAGGGAGGTAGATGATGGGGTAGTCAAAACAGGGACAGCCAAAAGAGGTTTTAATTGATCTGTACCTTTTTCTTCTTCCTCTTGGATTAAGGGCTACTTCGTGGTACCCCATGTTTGCTTAAGTCTTTTGGAGGGTGAGCCCCCTGGATCCTTCCTTGTATAATCTTTGGGATCAGAAGACTGCTCCATTTCTGTCTCTTTCCTCTTCTTGGATCTAGTGACTGGAGGAGACTTGGATGCCCCGCCCATTGAAGTAGTGGCAGTGGTGTCCTCCATGGAACTTGGCTCACTTTTGAGCCCTTAGTATGTCAAGACCACCCCTTGCTGTTTTAGTCGGGCCACTTGTCCATCCACCCACTCTTTCATATGGGCCAAGATCGGCTTGGTTATAATGTCGAGGTGATCGACCTCCTGCTCATCGTAGCCTATTATTGGCAGCAGCAAATTGGAAATTATAGGATATCTGGGGTCTATTACGTGGCTTTCGTCCTCTTCAACTTGATCTGGTATGGGAAATGGCTGCACCTTTCTTATGAAATATGTAGTCATCCGCATATAGTGCCTTGAACACACTTCCTTATCATCTTGACAATCTGCCTAGAAGTCCTTGATATGATGTAGATGGGCGAACCCTGACCCTAGTGCCTTCCTTACATGCCCATATCAGTCCATTCATGGGCGAGCAGTGTGTAGGTGAAAATATAATCTTTCAGTTCTTTTTCAGAGTTCCCAATGCACTGGAAAGTTTGTAGTTTATACATTCCTTGGCCGGGCGTTAAGGGATAGGAGATCCCTGCCAAGTGTTTTCTGGTAAGGACCAACTATATGTGTTGAAGCTACCGAGAAAGTTCCAACAGGATGATTCGGTCATTCGGGTATCGGGGCAGCTTATTTGGCCTTTCCGTGAAGCCCTATGCACGAATGTATGTAAACTTCGAATATTGAATAAAAAAGAAGGCGTACTGCTTCAAGAAGGCCTGAGCATTGTGGGAGACCCTTCTCTCAAAATCCTCTGCAATCATCCTTATGATATGGCCAATCAAGGCGACGTTGACCCTGCAATACTCCCTCTTGAAATTTCGGTACTGGAGTTGGGGGTACCTGTCATAGGATTTCAATTTTTGACCCTGCTCTTCATCGAGTGCCACAAACAACCCATTGTACTGTCTCTGGTCTGCCAAGGAGTAGACGAGATATTAGGTCATGTAGAACTTGAAAATATTCTTCACATTGACGAACTGCTCATGGAAGCAGTCGCTTATTATACCTCCCTAGTAGAATGAGGACTTTGTGGTGACATCCTCATTCCCGTGGAGAATCTATTCGATGAAGTACACCATCCATTCCTAAAAGAAGACAGCAGTAGGAAGACCCATCACCTTGCTTAGCATCGTGACCAAGTCATGGTAATCTTCACGGAAATCACTGCGGAAGAGTTTGTGAGGAACCTTCGCAGTGCTGCCCCTTTTTTCTTTAATCCAATGCTAATTTATTAACTTCTTGCAGCCCATCGGGTTGTCATCCCATGCTGCCTTGCATTCCTCTATGGTAGGTGTTTCCATTTCTTGAAAAGTGGGATTGTGGAAGTTCTTTGTGATTCCCTCAGATGACATGTCTGCAATAATATTACCATCCCTATCAATTATGGTCCTCGTCTCGGTTTGATAAGCCTGCCAACAAGCCATGACTAGCTCAAGGGCAATGAGAGATGAAGGAAAACCCGCAGCTTTTGCAATTCCGCTTTGCCTAATTAGCCTGGCGTTCTTGGTTGTCAGGTTGATTCTGACCCTTTGTGTAAACTCATCAATATCAACTTGGCCAATATTGGTATCAGTTATTTATTTCCAGTCCATGGTGATTTTTGATCATAGAGGTTCACCTTGGAACTCGAACTTCATCTGGTCTTTATCCTCCTTTCCACAAGGAGTCTTTCCTGACTTCTTTCCTTTGTCCACTGTCCCCTTCGAGGGTCCTGCACCTGATTCCATATATCCTGCGAGCAAAGGCATAGTCAGTACAGCCAATCATGAAAGCTTTGATGTTAGTTAAAATCCCATGGACGAAGTCAAATTTAAATAATTTATCATTCATAAAATGATACTTCTACTTCCAAATGTTATTAGTCTTTTAATAGAGGGCTTTCAGACAATCTGGGCCCAGAGGCCCGGACTTCCCTGGAAGAAATGCAGTTGTGAAAGGGAAAACAGGTAGAGTGATCCAGGAGACTTCTCTCGACTGTATTTTGATGGTTCAAAAGGCTCGTAAGGAAGAGGGCCGAATTTGAGTAGGTGGGTCGAGATTAGATTTCAAATTTGAGGTCATTTGGATCGTTTTAGGAGCATCTAGAGGTACAAGGCTAGAAAGTCGTCCAGAGTTGGCCATTTGGAACGACCGAGAAGAAACGAAGTTCCAGGGACAGAACTCTAGGGCCTGGGCCCTGATGGGTCCAAGGGTGGCTGGTAATTTTGCAATTTTTAAAGTGTCCGGGCCTGAGCAGCTGGGCAGCCATCATGCCTTCACTATTCAGAACGACGATCATCGAACAAAAGTCTGGAAGGCGCGGCCTGACGGACTAGACCCGGCACTTAGGTTGCACGTCAAATTTTCATTTTGAGTTTCCACGGTGAGCAGGAAGGCGGACCCCAGAGCTCGGAAGGGCAGGCGTGATTTTCCCTTTTAACGGTGGAGATGGGATGGAGTCTGAGGTGGCGGAGTCCGGTAGGGTCAAGGACGGTGATGTTCGATGGTTTCCAACCCTTGCGGCAAAAGGTTGCCTGGGACCTGGGAGGCGGGAAGGCGCCAACGGATCACCGTTCAAAATGGTGAAGCTCCTGCAGAAGTCCGTGGATAGAGGTCTAGGAAGCCAAAATGGAGGTTGATTTTCAGAGTCAAATTAGAAATGCCAGAAGGTGATCCGCCGGTGGAAACCCAAGGATCTAGACCCGGGAGATGGCGAAGCCATTTCGAATGGATGGTTATTATGGTAAGTCCTGGTGGTGAAAGAAGAGTCTAGGCCTAAGAGAGGTGAATGCCCCTACAAGAAGAACGGCTGCGCACGGGTAAAGTTTCAGATCGATCCTGTGGGGTGCGGGGAGGTTTCTTGAAGATTCTAAAATATGGGTTTTGTGCATTGCCTTATGTTTTATCTTTTCAACATATTTTTACCTGGGTTTTTCATCACTTTAGGTTTTAAAATCATGAAAAAACTCTCAGGAGGGCAAAGGGTAAACCTACCTTGGACACCCGATGCGGCAAGGCATGAAATCCACTAACAATCAGCAAGTGACGGCAACGGGTGCAAGGGTGATGATCGATGAAGAAAATGATCCTCTCTGGAAAGCACTTTGATCTCTCTCTGCAACCCTGACAAGTGAAAATGACAGGTTGGGAAAGATATTTATACTCCCACCGCCATTAATGGCTTCATTAAATGCAAGTACGACAAAGCATATGGTTGGTGGATTTGAATTCGTGGACGGTGGCAGGAGGTTTGGGGTCCGAGGGTTAGAATTTCGTGAGGCGCCGACTGTTTAAGATTCATTTTGTAAATTGGCGGCCGAGGGGACCTCGGGGCCTGGAAGACAGAGTTCCGCCACAGATTCACCGTTAAGAAATTTAGCTTGGAAACCACTGGTGGAGAAGGGAAACCCGGGGCCCAAGGAGGTGGAGTTCTGTTAGCGATTTGCCGTCGAGAACGGCGAAGTCCGCACGAAATTCTAGGAGCAGAAGTTCAGAGGGTTGGGCCCGACGGGTTCGAAAGCAGCCAAGAAATTTTACAATTTTCACCAGACGAAGAATAGGGAGCCGGGTCCCGGGGCTCGGGGAGGCGTAAGCCTCCCACCATTCAGAACGGTGAAGTCAAAGGGGAAACCCGAAGGGGTGGGCCCGGAGGGCTCCAAGGCCGCCAGTAGAGGAAAAATTCCAAGGAGACTCCGCAAGGTCCCATGAATTGACAAAATTGAAGGGGCAAAACATGGTCAACTTAAGATGAGACATCGAAGGTGTGTTGACCACCCAAGACACCAAAATAGGGGCACGTAAAATGAGACAGCGACAAAAATGACATGGCAATGCAGAAGAAAAAGAGGATCCCCATTCCAAATGGGGCTTGTGTGTTGAGGGCACAACAAATGGTGACTCCACTGGGGAACGCTCTCGAGCGTTCTAAAGATAAATATTCATCCAGGACCCATAATCTCTGGTTTTGCAGACTAGGACTAGACTTCCAAAAGGTGAACTGGGAGAATAGGATCCTTAATTGGGTCAACCTACAGGACATCTCAGAAGTGTGTGCAGTGAATTCATTCCTTTCTGTAGGACTATGACCAGCGATTGCTAATCCAACCGAGCAAGCTACATAAACTGCCCGACACCAAAAGTAACCAGGACATTGCTTCGCTGCCAGTCAGGCATCCATAGTCCCGACGGAGTTGTCGCTGCGATCCCACGGATATTGCTCTACTGTCGGCCGGGTGTCCATAGCCCCAGTAGAGTTACCCGCACACCCATACAATCGCTTAGTTTTCAAAATTATTTTTCCTCTTTTGTTTTGATATTTCTTTCAATGTCCATTTTCTCATTCAGCTTTTACTCGACCGGGTAAGCATTGAAGCCTACAATGGGTTTGGGACCATAGTGGTCACTGGAGTAGACTTAAATTTTTTTCACTTACTAGGATGTCATAGCAGCTGTGGTATAGTCTTTTAGAAATGATTAATATGTGTTTTGTGCGAGATCTGAGATGTATGTAAAGAGATCCAACCGAAGGTTGAGTTCTAAAGCAGAGTTCAAATGAGGAAATCATTCCTAGGCAGCCTTCAAAGACCAATAGTCAGGAATAAATGCTTATCTAGAGAACACTAAGGATGACCAACTAGTTAGGCCATTTGTTGAGTGAGCACGACCACCGCAAGGGGACGAAGAACACCCTTTTAAAACAAAATAGTCAGGGGAACAAGAAAACAAAATGACATGAACCAGCAAGATGCAAGAAAACCAAAGGACAACCTACTCTAATGTACATACAAATATTTACAAGGAAGAGCCCGAGAGCTCAAGCCTGGAAGTAATGCTTCAGGTGCTACCCATTGACTGGCAATGAGATGTCTTCACCAGTTAAGGTCTTTAGGCAGAATGAATTGTCTCCCAAAATTTTAGCTATTTGAAAGGAGCCAAGCCAAGCTTGTCGAATTTGTTGTGTCCCCCTTTCCTTTCATGGGCCTTGTCCCAATATAGGACCAAATCTGCAATCCTAAAGGCCTTGATTTTAGCTCAGCGATCAAACCATCTCTTAACCACACCCTGATGTTTGGCAAAATTTTCTATTGCACGGTCTTAGACTTCTTCTAAATGCAAGAGCTCAGCTAACCGAGCTTCCCTACGATCTCCCCCCTCATAAAATTTGTTGATAAACTGGAGAGTGGGAATCTTCAGATGGATAGGAAAGATTGGCTCTAGACCATAAACGAGATGGAATGGGGAATCGCCAAGGGCAACCTTGTCGCGAGTGCGGTCTGCCCAAAGGGTGAAACAGAGCTGGGTATGCCAGTCCTTAGGATTCCTATCTAGCAACTTCTTGATCACGATGATCAGGTTCTTGTTTGTAGATTTAGCAAGGCCATTACTTTGAGGGTAGTAATTAGATGAAAACTTAAGGGAAATCCCGTAGTCGAAGGCCCAACCAACAAATTTTAAGGAAGCAAACGTAGGTCTATTGTCACACACCAATGCATAAGGACAACCAAAGTGATTTAAAATGAAACTTTCCAAAAAGCTAGTAACTACTTCAGTTGTGCATTGCTTACATACGATTGCTTCTGTCCATCTAGTGCAGTAATCAGTAGTGGTAAGAATGTACCTGTATCCCGTGGATGATGGAGGGTTTACCGAATCGATGAAATCAAGGCCCCTTTGAATGAACGACCTTACCTCCAACACAAGATGAAGTGGGACAACAACATTCTTCTCCTTTTTGGTGGTTGTCTGACATGTTTGACATGAGTGAACATGACAATGAGCATCTTTGAAGATAGTTGGCCAATAATATCCCTCTCTCAATATTTTATGTGTAGTGGAGGGACCGGATCTGTGGCCAGTGCCAAACTTATCATGAAACTCCTTTAAGACCTGGTTTGCTTCCTCCTTACCAAGGCATCTTAAGTAAATTCCTTCATAATTTCTCTTATATAAAATGGAACCTTGTAACATGTAACCATTACTTTTCAATCTAAGAGCATGCTTTTGGACTCCCTACAGGTGAGGTGGACATTTGTGGTTTAGTAAATAATAAATGACGTTCTCATTCTCCCGGGGAAACATCCTCGAGTTGGTACTGTTGCACAGTGAGTTTGAGTCCAGCCTCTATTGCCGCTTCAGCGATTGTGTGGGTAAGTGCCTGTCCCCTCACCAAATTCATCGGTTGGATTTCCATATAGTACTCTTGGAGTAGAGTGACCCATTTAGCCCTTCATTCACCCAATTCATTTTGCATTAGCAGCGTTTTTACTACTGGATCGGGGACGATGGAAAACACTTTATTACGCAGGATATAATGTCAAATTTTTTTAACCCCTCTGACGAGGGCATATGCTTGCTTTTCTACGTTGTGGTATCACAATTCAACATCCTTCAATGGAGCACTCATAAAGGTAATCGGGTGCTCATTTCCTTCATCGTCTTTCTGAGTCAAAATGCTAGCACAAGAATGTTTTGAAGCAAATGAGTAGATATAGAACGGCTTTAGATAATCTGGGCTAACTAGCACAAGCGCCTCAACAATGGCCCATTTGATTTCTTCAAAGGCTTGTTTGGCTTCAGGAGTCCATTCAACTTTGGTATCTTGTTTTAACATAGCATTGAGGGGTTTAACAATATCTGTGAAACACGTGATGAATTTCTTGACAAAGTTGATCTTTCTGAAGAAGGATTTTAATTCTTTCTTGTTGCCTGGTGGTGGGATTTTTAGCAAAGACTGGATATGTTCAAGGTCTATGGAGATTCCCTATTTTGAAATGATGTGTTTGAGTAATCTACCCTCAGTCACGCTGAAGATTCACTTCTTGGGGTTAAGGGAAACTCCAAATTCTCTGCATCTCTGAAACACTTTGCATAAATCAAAGACATGATCACCTCGCCTTTTAGAAAACATGGTTAAATCATCCATGTAGATGATTATGCATTTACCAAACAGATATTTGAAGGAAATATCCATGGCAAGTTGGAAGGTGGCCCCAACATTAATCAGCCCAAAAGGCATTCTCTTGTAAGCGAATGTTCCCCACTTAGTGGTGAACGTTGTTTTATGAAGGTCTTCATACTGCACCATCACCTGGTTGTATCTGAAATACCCATCGAGGAAAGACATCATTTGGGAGTTGTTGACGATCTACAACACCTCGTCCAATGAAGGCACTAGATAGTTGTTCTTCTCCGAAGCTCTATTCAAATTGCGGAAGTCTACACACAACTTGATTTCTCCATTCTTTTTTTGACTAGGACCAAGTTAGCTACCCATGTAGAATGCTTGACTGGGAAGATAATCCTTACCGAAAGCAACTTCTACACTTCTTTGTAAATGATGGGTTCCAACAAGGCATTAATAGGATGTTGCTGCTGGAGGAAAGGCCTCACTTCTGTCTTGAGGGGGATGGTATGCGTGATGATGGAGGTATCATAAGTCTTGAGGTCTTTGTAACTCCATGCCACCACACCAGGATACTTCTGCAAAGCACCAATCATTCCCTTCTTTTCCTTAGGCGTGCACACTTTGCCAATAAAAACATTCTTGATCTCCTCGGTTGTCCCGAGGTTGTGAGCATCGCACTAGTTGCTTATGGCTTCCTTCTTAGTTTGCTAATTCTAGTCTCTGATCTGATCCAAATCAAATATGCGCTCGAGCTTAACCATGCCCTTGGGAATCGTGTTGGTTTTGAGGTTAATGACTCCTATGTCTAGTTCGGCTTCTTGAGGATCAGCTTCATCAATTATTTGGGCTACGAAAACATAAGAACTCGTGATGAATTCAAGAATATGTTTGTCATCATTGAAGACTTGAAAATGAGTGACATTATCTGGGACCGATGGCATAGATGTCAACTAAACTGTAAATTTCTTAAGCCCGGACAAGGAGAGGGGCTGCAAAGTGCTGGCTACTTGATCCAAGGTATCTGCTGTATGATTATGGGCACGGGGAATCAGGTGTATATTGAATGTATCTAAGCCTTCTAAGAGATCCCAAACCCTATGCCTGTAGTTTGCAAGTCTTCTATCATCTCAAGAGTATAATTTTCTAACTTGTTTAACTACGAGTTCAAAATCCCCAAAAACTTGCAACATTTTGACATTCTTCTTCAAGGCCATGAGAAGGCCATGGACTAACGCCTCGTATTCCACTACATTATTGGTGCAATAAAATTGCAATCTATGGGTAGCAAGAAAGGTCTTACCCATTGGGTTGATGAGTTCAAACCCATCACCAGCTCCTTGTTTTGACTTGGATCCATCAAATCGAAGCTTCCAGAATTTGGAAAGTTCTTTGACTTCAGGTCCAACTAAGCTTATACTTCCTTTTGGTTAGGTGGTTGCCTTCTCAATCTTAGGGGAATCATTTAGCCCGATGTGTTGAACAACGGGTGGTTCTGTCAATACCTCATCTGGTGTTTCCTTCTAGAGGACAACTAATTTTTTAACATGCTCCACTGTTGTTTGACATAAGTAGCAATCAAACTCAGAGTGGGAAGCATTGTGAATCCTACACCAATTTGGCAATAAGAGATCCTGGAAATTCATTCGAGTGCCCAAGCTGAGCTGATCCCTTGCACACTTTTCTATGAACTCCTGGAAACCACTGAGTAGTCTCCAGTTGTTTCCTTCATCGGGTTTGTCATCTGACTCTACTAGAATCTCTGTACTCTGGGGCATTTGAATAAAATTGGTTGGAGGACTGCACAACACTAAGAGAACTTCGGAAGCACATTCTTCCTAAGGCTCGAATTCATTTTGGCGGGCGAAGGGATAGTAATTTCCTAGTTCTGTCTCAACAAACAACACTTCGTTGAGATTATTGTATTCTGTGATCATATATTTCCTACGAGGCTCGCGGTCGATATGGATTTGGTTTGGCAGCCCCTTCCATGGTAGCCACATGTGAGAAAGTTCTGTGGTAGTATATCCATTCAGTGCCTTGGTGAATTCCCTCCCCAAGATGATCCCATATGCATCAGGAATGTCAGGCACTTGAATATCAATGACTTGTATCCTTGGGTCTATAGCAATTTGCATCGGGATCCGATTTATTTCTCCCATAATGTTGATCTCTGTTTTGTCCAGCTGGGTCACTTTCCTTCTTGAAAGTGTGGGAGTAATTCCAAGGGCCTTACATACTACCAAAGACATAACATTGGCAGACGCCCCTAAATCAAGTAGGCAGTTATGCAAGTTCTTCCCAAATATCTGAATGGTGGTAAGGAAAGGGGGAGTTTCCAACCTTCCTTGGAAGATTCCTATAGGCGTGTCTATGTGAGCTACCTGACCCCTATTTTTATTACCAGCTTTATCCTTGGTCTGCCTAGATGGTTGATCTTTAGAACTCTGCCTATTTTTCTGGTCTAGTTCTTTCTCTGGTCATTTTCCCATAGACTGATTTAAGGGGACATCCTTCATTTTCCTGGTATTATCCTGTATCGCAGGTTCTCCCCTAGGCTCTTCAAAGGTGACTCTTTTGACTGATGTTTCCTGCGTTGTGCTGGAGGATGGGGTCCCATTGAGTACCCTAAAGAAAGCATGCTTCACGGTGGGGACCTTGAGTAGTTCAAAGGAAAACAAATTTATTTTTACTTTCCTAAACTCTTCTGCTACATACTCTCCCATCTGCTCAATCTCAGAGCCAAAGGCTTGACCTATTGCAGAGCTGGGAGATTGGACTTTCATTTGACTTGACAGGTTTTGGGGTTGGCCTTTAGGTTGATTCTGCGACTGATTTTGAGGCCCATTCTTGTTAAGATATTAGGTGGGTACTGTTATCACCTGAAATTGCACCCTGTTGAAGCTGATGTTCAACACCTCAGTGTAACATTGGAAGACCTCTAAAGATGTGGGTTTCTTATAAGCAGAGGTCAACCTCCGGAGAAGGCCGGCTTCCTTTGGTGTCACCTAAACTAATGATTCTGTAAAGGGAAAGGGAGAAGGATTGCATACAAATGAAACTAAACTAAGGTGATACACCGAGTTAATAAGAAATTAGGAAATGAAAACAAGATGCAAACACACTAGGAAAACTTAGACTGCAGCTATTTTACTTATTCGACATAACCCCATTAGACTTATGCATCACTCTTGACAGGTTTTATCTACATACATATCTCAAGAAGGAAGGAACAAACTTCATAGCTTTGTGGTATGAATATAGAATTAGGAAAAACATTGTATAAAGAAATACATACATAAGCTAAAAAATGAGAGTGGTAAGAGAATCAGTATTTGTTTTCAAGGCGAACTTTGTTTTGCATTCTAGATTTCAGTTGAGTTACAAAAAAAAAGCATATATTTAGTCGAGAAAGGATTCATAGAAATCACTAACTCTCCCGAGTGTGTATTCAGAACTGTTTACAAAAAAGGAAAAAATGCCTTATATATCAAATTGTATCGGCCCCTTAGGGCTTACAAAAAATATCCGGGCTAAAAAAAACTGCCCCTTAGATTTTTATTGAATTTCAAGTTGCACCCTGCGTGTCCATGTTGGTGTCCAAGATTGCCTTCAAGGGACTCCCTTCTTGAACATCCTGCAACCACTGCATTCACTTTTGTTGCTCATGTCGATCTTTGAACCTCCCTATCGAGCGACTCCAATGCTTGTGAGCTCAGAATAGATACATGTTGCTTTTCATTCCATTGATGTTCTTCAGACTGCCACGACTTGCTTTTAGATCCCTCTGGTTGGTCGAGTGAACTCCACATAGGTTGTTTGGGCAGTCAAAACTTCTTTGATCGGAATCACATCTCGGCAAGACACTGGAGGTGTCTCACTGATGCGATTAGGTGTTTCTGCAGCTATCGGCATATCATAGAACAGTCAGTGAAAGCTCATGGCAAGCTCATTTCATTTACCCCGAGCTCACTCTTCTCCTCTGGGCTCGAGGTCCTTCGTCTTTTAGTGAGACCTTACCGGGTCGGAAAGACCTCATCCTGATGGCTTTAACTCATGGCGAGCTCCTTTGCAGTCGGCAAGACATCCGTGTGTCGGTGAGACAATTTATCGAAGGTAAAACATTACCCCGAGGCCCTTCATCTTCGGCAGGAGTTGATTGATGTCACCCCGAACGCATGCCACTTCCACCGAACTTTGCATTCCTTTCATTGAAACATTATCAAGTCGACAGGACCTCATGGCGAGGCCCCATAGTCATACCAATATCTACTTTTGTCGCTGAGGCACCCTCCATTCGCCGAGACCTCTTGTAGAATTTCTTTTCCTTCGGCGAACTCTTCATTTGGAAAGACACCCGGCAAGTCCCCTTGTTATCGGCGAGACATTGGCCTGTTAGCCAGACCTCTCGCCGGGCTCCTTAACTCTTAGCAATGAGCTACTTTCTTTTTGGTCGGGGAGACATCACCAGTCACTGAGACTTTTTATCATTGAGACTCTATATTGAAGTCTCCCTGCTTCGCCGAAAGTTCACTTGAGCTCGGGGAGAGCTTGCTTGTTTGGCAAGACATCCTGCTGATACCACCCCCATTCTGTCTGAGCTCTTCATTTCCTTTGTTGAGACTCCCACCGATCGAGAAGACATCATAGCGAGCCTTTTTTTACACTGAAGGCTCCCCTTATCCTTCTTGTCGGGAAGACATTAAGCCTTCGCCAAGACTTCATGGCGACTTCAAAGACCTTTGCCGAGACTTTTCATTTGCCGAGACATCACAATGTCAACCAAACATCACCCTGATGGCAAGACGTTACACTGAGGGCACCAACCCTCTCCAAGAGCCTTTCCTTCTTGTTGGGGAGACATTAAGCCTTTGCCAGGACTTCATGGCGACTTCAAAGACTTACCCCGAAGCATCCATCTATCACCAAGAGTTGTACTGAAGACATCAACACCATTGGCAAGACATTCCATCCTTGCTAAGACTTCTCTCTGAGACTCTTTGTTACCTCAAACGAATGTAGTCGGTGTGACTTCGCCTCTTCGCTGGGACCTTTCACAGAGTGCTATAGGTTACCCCGAAACCCACTTACATATGCTGAAGGGATCCTGCTTTGCTTTGTCGGCGAGACCCGATACATTCACCGAGAATTCTCTCCAAAGAAAAGAACTTCTACCAAAATGAATATCCTTTTGTCACCAGGATGATGATTGATGTCTTGTCGATAGGGACCTGTAGGTGAATCCCACTCGCCATGACATTCCTAGGGTCTTGGTGACTCTCTCCTTAGAAGATTTTCATGCTGAACTAGAACAAGGCAGGCTTCTTCACTGAGTTCCCTGTGACCTAGCATTAGATTCATGACTTTTTCCCTAGGTCGAATGCTCCATTTGGCCTTCTCGAACCTGTTAAACACAATTTGCATTGCCTGATTGAGCCTGAGGGTGAAAATTAGGTAACAGGTACATGGGGAAGTCCAAGGTTGTTGTTGGCATTAGGGTTGGGCGGGGTAGCAAAATTGTTCAGTGGAGTAGAGGTTGTAAAAATTCCACCTGCCTACCTATTTCTGAGGAAGTAGGGGGTTGATCTTTGATGGAACATGTGGACCTCATCTACGTATGGTTCTTCTTCATCTAGTGGACCATTTTCTATAGAATCAAAAAGCTGAGCCAAATTTTGTTCGTTACTTACCTCTTGCACTTCTTCACTCCTAATGGGAGCAGGCTCGATTTCAGGCTCGTTGCAGTTACCCCGCGGAAATGGTGCTTGGTTGACCACAAGACAGGAGGAATCATATGACTCGGATGGGACGATGTCCTTGTAGCCAACACTATTAACTACATTTTGTACTTCTACTTGGAATATTTCAGCAACCATCTTGAATTCAGGGCAATCCAACTTGGAGTGCTTGCTGATTTTGTGAATCTGGCACCATCTAGACAACGCTACCTCAACAAGGTATACTCCACTAGTCATCTTTTCGCTACTGGTCGGTTGGTCAAAAGGAGTAGGGACACCTCCGTTATTGGGCCTTGTATAACACGTACGATTCTGCCTCTTAGAAGGTCTCATTTCAGAACTTTGATTAGTATTTTGTCCTCTATCGTAATTCTACCCCAAAGAGGCACTTGCTTCTCAGTTGTCCCTTCTATCCCTATTGTCTTGGTTATCCCGATTAAAATTGGCCTGGAGGTTACGCTGGGATGCTTATAACTGATTATTCTGATTTTTTAAGTGTGTCATCTCTGTGGACATTTTCTTTATCATCTCTATTAGGTCTTCTAATTTGTCTTTCTTAGTAGTACTGCTTGGCTGTGGCATTGGATAATTTTGATGTGCTAGAGGAAAGTCTAGCCCTAGTAGGTACAATGGTGCCTGGGGCTGCTGAGAATACACCTATTGTTGTTGGGAAGCCTAAGGATAGTTGTGTTGTGGTTGAGGCTATAAATAGGAAGACACGAGAGGTGCATAATTCAGTGGTTGTCCCAGGTGTGGAACGATGGGCAGTTGAGGTATCTGGTTCATAAGAGGGGTCTGATGAGCGAATTCCTGATTAAGCCCTTGAATCTACATCGGGTGGGCTACTGGTCCCAAAGAGGGTAGCAGGCCAGAGATATGCTGTCCCAAATCTGCACAGGCAATAACAACCTCCATATAGGCTGTCACTAATGAAGCAGGTGGTGGACGCATCCTCTTGACCAAAGCGGACGTAAGGTTGTCCAATGCCGCATAGTAAACCGGGAGAGCTGTGACATCATTATGAAGGTATGGGTCCTGAAGCCTTGTGAAGGCACGATGAAAGCGGTCATTAAAGGACCCAATAGGTTCATTGACTTCCCTTCAGATGGACATAAATTGCCTATACAACTCTGAGGGGCTGATTGGGATCTTATATTTTTGTAGGAAAGCATTCTTCATTAGGTTCCATGAGGTAACGGATCCCCTAGGTAGATTGATGTACTAGTAGAAGGCTTCTTCTCCCAACGAATGTGGAAAAAGGCAGTATGCAACATCCTCATGGTCGACTTGCATTTCGATGACTGTCGTTTCAAATATTTTAATGTGTTCTTCAACTATTCTCTATGAGTCACGAGGATTAAATTTCAAACAGAAGCCCTCTAGATTCTTGGGCATATCATGGTAAGCATCAAAATGTATTGGCGAAGGATTTTGTGCCAACCAAGCCATGGCGGGAGGTAGAGGTGATACTCGCTGTTGAGGGACAACAATCTAGGATTGCACTTGCAATAGAACAGTAGGCTAGGACTGCACCTGAGCTGTAGTTGTTTGGACTGTACCTTGGGCTGGAAGGGCCAGGAGAGAAGCAATTCCCTGGCTGCCGGAGAGGGTGAGTGAAAATGTAGTTTCGAGCAGTTTGGTGGTAGGTGGACACAAACTGAATGAGGGTGAAGATGGAAGGGAAGTGGGTGAAATGGAGGAAGGGGAAGAAGTAGCGTTGCTCCCCCTAGTTCATTTTTCCCTTGTAGGAGGCTACAATTCCTGGAATTCTCCCTTGTTTGGCACTAACTGTAGAACTCTTTGGAATCTTTATGGGGAGAATGATCTGATTCAATGCAGCTTCACAAGGCCCTCCTTCTAGTGCCAGTTCTGTTGATGGGTGTTTTACACACTTTCTCAAAATAGGCAGTACATAAGTGCACTACCTCTCTTGAAAGGAAATCTCCAACGAAAAGTTGCTGAAAATCTCCCCAAGGTCTCTCAGGTGTCAGGTCATGACTTGCATGGAACTCCTTAGTTGATTTAATGTGATTCTACTAGTAATCACAGGCTGGACTTACATAGTTGGATGTGAGGTAGATCTTCAATTTTGAAGTTTCTGAGATGGAGGTAAAGTTTCATTTTGCTATAGGTTCGGATATTGGTCCAAAACTTTGATGTTTCCTCAAGTTTGGCTTTGCAATGTGCAACGAACCTTGACACAGGCTATTTATATAAAAAAGAGGAGAAAAGAACAGGGGAGATGAAAGGTTCCTTGACCTGCAACTAACTATGAACATTAATCATGGAGTTCTTGCAATGGACAACTTCCTCAAAACAACATTTCACTTAACCAGAAATCTCACAGTCTCATGAAATTTGTGCTATCTTCTAAGTTCTGAATATATTTCACCTTCCATTCACCATGTACATGCATGAAAAAAGATAAAGTGTGGATCAACTTTGAATTTAAGCCCACACTAATTTTACACAACTATCTACCATCAGCAAACAACAAAAAGTATGGACTAAGAAGGCATCTACACAGTAGGAATTTTCACAACTACAGAACAACATTTCTAAAATCTACCAAATCAAGAACACAGCTGACTAAAACAACAATATAAATCTAAGTAAAGCATCTAACAATGGAGATTGAACCATGAAACATGTGAAGAAACCAGAAAATGCACCAAGTCAATGTATTTTCATTAGAAATTTCAGCAGAATGTCTTTACAACAACTCAACCCCCCTTGCAAATGAGAGGAGACCCCTATTTATAGTGCCCAAAAAGTTAAATGAATGGCCAAGATTAATTCTCATTGTGTGGCCAAGATTCATTACAAAATAGGGTTTCACCAACCCCCAATATATTACAATTTAAAATTACATTCTTGTCTTTTCCCTGTTTTGTTCTTTAGTGTCGGCACTATAGCACCTTATCTTTTGCTAATTGTTATTTTGTTGTAGCTACTCTTTTGGGGGCTCTTCATTGATAACAAGGTTTTCCTTATGCTTCTTCGATGTTGTATAATCCATAAATTTTAGGATGACCGGCTGGAGCTTGTCCACCTCAATGATCTCGTATTGCATCATCTGGTAGCTCCATTCTTTTGCATTATCTTCAAGATTTTTCCAATCTTCATCATACTTTACACCTTGATCTTTGAATAGCTCTGACTAGTCGAAGGCACCGGCAGCAAAACTCATGAACTCTACTATTATTTCACCGAACATCCCATCCTCCATTTTCTTATGAAAGTAAGGTTTTATTTTCTCGGGATCCATTTGTACCACAAGCATGTCATACTCCATCATCAGCTTGAGATATCAAGTGCATTCCTTCCTAATTTCCTTGATCCATTCGATGTCCCTTTTGAATGCAAGCTCTTTCTCCCATGTGGATTTTGGCAACTAGACGATAGCCTCAATCTTTGGATAGGTGGAGTCGTATGCTGTAGGGAAGTCGGTGCAGAGCTTCTTCATGCTTTCCAAAGACTGCTATAGATCCAAAAACTTGTTGGCTGATCAAACAGCCTGGCTAATACCCATGTTCCTGACATACAAGACCTACCAGAACTAGATCTATGTAGTCTTGTCCAAGTTCTTTCTTCTCTCCAACTTGTCGATTTGTTCTTTGGATAACAATTGGGGTGGAGTTGCGAATGTGGTAGGCAGGTCATCCACCGAACACCATTGTTGGATGTAATTTGTCAAGGCGGCTACTTGTGCTTTGAGTTCATCCTTTGAGACCTTGTCTTGCTTTATCAAGTGCACCATTGTAGCCACCGACTCCTCAAGATGCCCCACCTTCTACTCTCTTGTAGTGGTTCCTAGATCAATGGTGGAGATGTTGTAGCTTATTCCCTCCTATCCCACCACTGGTGTTGCTATCTGCACAGCTCAGGATCTAGAAGCATCCATTGTTACCTTGGATATGATCTTAGGCTTCTTCTCCTTTCTAGTTGTGATTTGTGCTCGGGCTAAGATAGCCTCTAGTTTCGCTCTCAGGTCTTTTGGTGCAGGGTTTTTCTTTTGAAGTTGTCTTTCCAGCCATTCAGGCATATCAGCCTTTCCTTTAGGTGATTCATGATCACCTACACCTTCCTTGGCTGAGACTTCTATTTTCTTATCTCTTGTGTCCCTTTCTTCCACTTTAGCAGTATCTCCTTCTTCTTCATCGGAGTCCTGGAAAAACACAAGGCGCTTAATAAGAGGCTTGGTAGATGATTGCTGCCCGGGACTTTCTTCCTTTTACATTTCCTTACCTTTCTTTTCTTCGGTTTTCTCAACCTCCTGCGTGTGCTCCTTGGGCTGCTCAATTTCGAGGATCTTGATAGTTTGAGCCTCACCCTCAGGCTTATCTTCTTGTTGATTTCTTTCCCTAAGAGGTGACCTTTTTTCCTCTTCTTCTATACCTTTCAACTGCCGGGCCATCTCTTCTTCAAGATCGTCATCGAAGGTTTGCATGATGACCTTACCTCCGACATCCTCCTCTTCATCTTCACTCTTTGAGGAGCCCATTCCTTCCTCCTCGTAGGCTACCCTGTCGATTGTCCAATGTTCATACTCTAGATGTTCATGGTATTCATCGGCCTCCTACTCAAATGGTTTCTTGGGCTCTTGCTCTCGTCTCTCTCATTCCTTAGAGATTAACATGGTGGGTTCCATAGCCAGTGGCCCTATTGGAGGCTGTGAAGGTTTAGCAGTAGTGAGGACCTATGCTAGGGCTGCTTGAAGAGTGGGATCCATAAGGATCTTGGAGAGCTCAGAGGGGAGATTCTGCATATGTTTCCAAAAAGGCTTCAGCCAAGGTGGAGGCGGGCATTGGTGTAGTCGCAATAGCTAGTGGGAGTGATGTAGTGGGTGACATTGCAGTAGAGGAAGGAGGAGTAGTCATGGTAGAGGAAGAGTTAATTACTATCACAGGCTCGACTGGAGCTGAAGGGGCAAGATGGACAGAGATGTCCACCACCGGAGGGGATGTGGCAACCATGTCTAGGGAGGTAGATGATGGGGTAGTCAAAATAGGGAGAGCCAAAAGAGGTCTTAATTGATCTGTACCTTTTGCTTCTTCCTCTTAGATTAAGGGCTGCTCCATGGTGCCCCCTATTTGCTTAACTCTTTTGGAGAGTTAGCCCCTTGGATCCTTCCTTGTATAAACTTTGGGATCAGGAGACTGCTCTGTTTCTGTCTCTTTCCTCTTCTTGGATCTGGTGACTGGGGGAGACTTGGACGTCCCACTCGTTGAAGTAGTGGAAGTGGCATCCTCCATGGCACTTAGCTCACTTTTGAGCCCTTCGTATGTCAGGACCACCCCTTGCTGTTTTAGTCGGGCTAGTTGTCCATCCACCCACAAGTTGGTACAGGCCAAGATCAGCTTGGTTATAATGTCGAGGTCATCGACCTCCTGCTCATCCTAGTCTATTATTGGCAGCAGTAAATTGACAACTACAAGATATCTGGGGTCCATTACGGTGCTTTCGTCCTCTTCGATTTGATCTAGTATGGGAAATGGCTGCACCTTTCTTATGAAATATGTAATCATCCGTATATAGTGCCTTGCACACACTTCCTTATCATCCTAAAAATCTTCCCAGAAGTCCTCGATATGATGTAGATGGGCGAACCCTGACCCTAGTGCCTTCCTTAGATGCCCATATGGGTCCATTCATAGGTGAGCAGTGTGTAGGTTGAAATGATAATCTTTTAGTTCTTCCTCAAAGTTCCTAGCACACTAGGAAGTTTGTAGTTTATACATTCTTTGGTCGAGCATTAGGGGATAGGAGATCCCTCCCAAGTGTTTGTTGGTGAGGACCGACTGTATGTGTTGAGGCTGCTGAGAAAGTTCCAATAGGATGATTCGGTCATTGAGGTATCGGGGCAGCTTATTTGGCCTTTCTGTGAAGCCCTAGGCATGAATGTATGTAAACTTTAGATATTGAATAAAAAGGAAGGTGTACTGCTTCAAGAAGGCCCGAGCACTGTGGGAGACCCTTCTCTCAAAATCCCCTGCAATCATCGTGATGATATGGACAATGAAGGCGTCTTTGACCCTGCAATACTCCCTCTTGAAATTTCGGTACTGGAGCTGGGGGTACCTGTCATAGGCTTTCAATTTTTGACCCTGCTCTTCATTGGGTGCCACAAACAACCCATTGTACTGTCTTTGGTCTGCCAAGGAGTAGACGAGATATGAAGTCATGTACAACTTGGAACTCTTCTTCACATTGACGAACTGCTCATGGAAGCAGTCGTTTATTATACCTCCCTAGTAGAATGAGGACTTTGTGGTAACGTCCTCATTCCTACGAAGAATCTATTCAATGAAGTACACCATCCATTCCTGAAAGAAGGTAGCAGTAGGAAGACCCATCACCCTACTTAGCATCATGACCAAGTCATGGTAATCTTCATGGAAATCACTACGGAAGAGTTCGTGAGGAACCTTCACAGTGTTGCCCCTTTTTTCTTTAATCCAATGCTGATTTATTAACTTGTTGCAGCCCGTCGGGGTGTCATCCCATGCTGCCTTGCATTCCTCTATGGTAGGTGTTTCTATTTTTTTAAAAGTGGGAATGTGGAAGGTCTTTGTGATTCCCTCAGCTGACATGTCTGCAAGAATATTACCATCCTTGTCAATTATGGTCCTTGTCTCAGTTTGATAAGCCTGCCGACAAGCCATGACTAGCTCAGGGGCAATGAGAGACAGAGGAAAACCCACAGCTTTCGCGATTCTGCTTTGCCTAATCAGTCTGGCGTTCTTGGTTGTCGGGTTGATTATGACCCTTTGTGTAAACTCATCGATATCAACTTGGCCAATATTGGTATTAGTTATTTCTTTCTAGTCTGTGGTGATTTTTGATCGTAGAGATTCACCTTGGAACTGGAACTTCATCTGGTCTTTACCCTCCTTTCCACGAGGAGTCCTTCTTGACTTCTTTCCTTTGTCTATTGTCCTCTCTGAGGGTCCTGCACCTGATTCAATATATCCTGCGGGCAAAGGCATAGTCAGTATAGCCAATCATGAAAGCTTTGATGTTAGTTAAAATCCCATGGACGAAGTCAAATTTAAACAATTTATCATTCATAAAATGATACTTCTACTTCCAGATGTTATTAGTCTTTTAATAGAGGGCTTTTGGATAATCTGAGCCCGAAGGCCCAGACTTCCCTAGTAGGAATGTTGTTTTGAAAGAGAAAATGGGTAGAGCGATCTGGGAGACTTCTCTCGACTGGATTTTGATGGTTCAAAAGGCTCGTAAGGAAGAGGGCCAAATTTGAGCACGTGGGTCGAGATCAGATTTCAAATTTGAGGTCGTTTGGATCGTTTTAGGAGCACCCAGAGGTACAAGGCCAGAATGTCGTCCAGAGTTGGCCGTTTGGAACGACTGAGTAGAAACGGAGTTTTGGAGCCAAAACTCTAGGGTCCAGGCCCCAATAGGTCCAAGGGTGGCTGGTAATTTTTCAATTTTTAAAGTGTCCGGGCCTGAGGAGCCAGGCAGCCGTCATGCCTTTGCCATTCAGAACGGCGATCGTTGGAAGGAATTTCAGAAGGGGCGGTCTGCCGGACTAGACTCGACACTTAGGTTGCATGTTGGATTTTCATTTTAAGTTTGCATGGTGAGTAGGAAGGTGGAGCTCAGAGCTCGAAAGGGTGGGTGCAATTTTCCCTTTTAACAGCGGAGATGGGATGGAGTCCGGGGTGGTGGAGTCTGGCAGGGTGAAGGACGGTGAGGTTTGACGGTTTGGAACCCTTGCGGAAAAAGGTTGCTTGGGACCCGGGAGGTGGGAAGGCACCAACGGATCACCGTTCAAAACAACGAAGCTCCTGCGGAAGTCCACGGACAGAGGTCAGGGAAGCCAAAATGGAGGTGGATTTTAGAGCCAAGTTAGAAATGTCGAAAGGCGATCCGCCGGCGGAAACCCGAGGATCTGAACCTAGGAGATGGCACAACCACTTCGAATGGATGGTTATTTTGGTAAGTCTTGGTGGCGAAAGAAGAGTCCTGGCCCGAGAGGGGCGAATGCCCCTGCGCGAAGAACGACCGTGCGCGGGTAAAGTTTCATATCGATCCCGTGGGGTGCGGGGAGGTTTCTTGAAGATTCTAAAATGTGGGTTTTGTGCGTTGCCTTATGTTTTATCTTTTCAACATATTTTTACCTAGGTTGTTCATCACTTTAGGTTTTAAAATTATGAAAAAACTCTCGGGAGGGAAAATAGTAAACCTACCTTGGACACTCGATGCGGCAAGGCGTGAAACCCACTAACGATCGGCAAGTGACGGCAACAAGTGCGAGGGTGACGATCGACGAAGACAGTGATCCTCTTTGACAAGCACTTTGATCTCTCTCTGCAACCCTGACAAGTGAAAATGATAGGTTGGGAAAGATATTTATACTCCCACCACCATTAATGACTTCATTAAATGCAAGTATGGTGAAGCATATGGTTGGTGGATTTGAATTCGTGGACGACGGCGGGAGGTCCAGGGTCTAAGGGTCGGAATTCCGCAAGGCGGCGGCCGTTTAAAATTCATTTTGCAAACCGACGGCTGAGGGGACCTCAGGGCTCGGAAGAAGAAGTTCCGCCATAGATTCGCCATTAAGAAATTTAGCTCGGAAACCACCGGCGGCGAAGGGAAACCTGGGGCCCGGGGAGGCAGAGTTCTTTCAACGATTTTCCGTCGGGAACGATGAAGTCCGCACGGAATTCTGAGAGCGGAAGTCCAGAGGGTAAGGCCCGGTGGGTTCAAAAGTAGCCAAGAAATTTTACAATTTTCACCAGACGGAGAACAAGGAGCCGGGTCTCGGGGCCCAGGGAGGCAGAAGCCTCTCGTTGTTCAGAATGGCGAAGTCAAAGGGGAAACCTAGCCAGGGAAACCTGGAGGTGCGGGCCTGGAGGGCTCCAAGGTTGCCAGTAGAGGCAAACTACCAAGGAGACTCCGCAAGGTCCTAGAACTTGACAAAATTGAAAGGGTGAAACATGCTCAACTTAAGATGAGACATCGGAGGTGTGCTGACCACCCAAGACAGCAAAATGGGGGCACATAAAATGAGGCAGCGACAAAAATGACATGGCAAGGAAGAAGAAAAAGAGGATCCCCGTTCCAAACGGGGTGTGTGTGTTGAAGGCACAACAATATGTTGCAGGGATGTCAGTATAGAGCTTCTTCATGCTTTCTAGAGATTGCTGTAGATTGAAAAACTTGTTGGCTATTCGAACAGCTCAGCTAATACCCATGTTCCCAATGTACAGGACCTGTCGGAAGCAACTCTCCGTAGTCTTGTCCAAGTTCTTTCTTCTCTCCAATTTGTCAATTTGTTCTTTGGACAACAGTTGGGGTGGAGCCACAGATGTGGTAGGTAGGTCATCCATTGAGGACCATTGTTGGATGTAATTCGTCAAGGCGGCCACTTGTGCTTTAAGCTCATCCTTCAAGATCTTGTCTTGTTTTATCAAGTGCACCATTGTAGCCATTGACTCCTCAAGATTCCCTACCTTCTGCTCTCTGGTAGCAGTCCCCAATTTGATGGTAGAAATGTTGTAGCTTACACTAGCTTGGCCTACCACGGGCATTGCTATCTATGTGGTTCGGGACTCGGAAGCATCCATCGTTATTTTGGATCTCACTTTAGGCCTTTTCTCCTTCCTAGTTGAGCTTTCTTCTCAGGCTAGGATAGCCTCTAGCCCTACTCTTGGATCCTTAGGAGCGAGAGTCCTCTCCTCAAGCTATTTTTCCAACCACTCGGGCATGGAAGATTCCTCTTTTGATGGCTCTTGATCGCCTTCACCTTCCCTTGTTAGGCCTTCCATTTGTGCACATTTCACCTTGGTGATGTCTCCCTCTTCCTCATCAAATCTAAGAAAAATGTGAGGTGCTTGACAGGAGGCTTAGTAATCAATTGTCCTTCGGGATTCTATTCTTCCTCAGTTTCTTTTTTCTTTATGTCTTCAATCTGTTCGTCTTTATGCATGTACCCCTCGGGCTGGTCCTCTTCCTTGTCCTTTTCTTCCATGGAAGGTGGTACAATCTCCAATTATTTTTCCTCTACAGGGGTTTCTGCGACTTTCGTTATCTTGTCACCCTCCTCCCCTTCTCTGAGAGGTGACCTTTTTGCCTCTTCTTCATTGTGTTTTAGCTATCAGGCCATCTCCTCTTCAAGATCGTCATCAAAGGTTTGTACGATGACCCTACCACCGACATCCTCCTCCTCATCCCCACTCTCGGAAGACCTGTTCCCTCCTCCTAGTAGGCCACCCTGTCAATCGTCCGGTATTCATACTCCAGGTGTTCATGGTACTCGTCGGCTTCCTCCTCAAATGACTTTGAGGCTTCTTGCTCCTAGTCTCTCCCATTCCTCAGAGATTAACATGGTGGCCTCCAAAGCCGGTGGTCCCATTGGAGGTTGCGAAGGTTTAGCAGTAGCAAGGACCTGCGCGAAGGCTTCCTGAAGAGTGGGGTCCATAAGGATCTTGGAGAGCTCGGAAGGGAGATTCTGCATGTGTTACGAGAAGGCCTCAGGCAAGGTAGGAGGGGGCATTGGCACCACCACTGTGGCTAATGGGAGTGATGTGGTAGATGACATGGCAGTGGAGGAAGGAGGAGTAGTTACGGTGGAGGAAGAGTCAATCACTATTACAGGCTTGACCGGAGGTGAAGGGGCAAGATGGATTGAGATGTTCACTGCTGGCGGGGATGTGGCAACCATGGCTAAGGAGACAGATGGTGGGGCAGTCGAGACAGGGAGAGCCAAAAGAGGTTCTAACTGATCTGTCCTTTTTTCTTCACCCTCTTGGATTACGGGCTACTCCGTGGTGCCTCCCGTTTGCTTGAGCCTTTTAGAAGGTGAGCCTCCTGGATCTTTCCTTATGTATACTTTGGGATCCAGAGACTACTCTGTTTATGTTTCTTTCCTCTTCGTAGATCTGGTGATTGGAGGAGATTTGGATGTCCCACCCATTGAAGTTGTGGCAGTGACATCTCCGGAGGCACTGGGCTCACTCTTTAGCCCTTCATATGTCAGGACCACTCCTTGTTGCTTTAGCCAGCTCACTTGTCCTTTAACCCATTCTTCGATTCGGGCCACAATGGGTTTAGTCACAATGTCAAGGTCATCGACCTCCTATTCATCTTAGTCAATTTAGGCAGTGGCAGATTGGAGACTGCATTATATCGGGGATCCATGATGGTGCCTTCATCTTCCTCGACTTGATCTGGTATAGGGAACATTTGCAGCCTTCTTACGAAGTATGTAGTCATTCTCATGTAGTTCCTAGCGTGCACCTCCTTGTCATCCTGGCAATTTTCCTAGAAATCCTCAACGTGATGCAAGTGGGCGTACTCCGGTCCTAACACCTTTCTTACATGCCCATACGGGTTCATCCGTAGGCGAGCAGTGTGTAGTTGGAAGTAATATTCCACTAGTTCCTTTTCTGAATTCCCAGCGTACTGGGAAGTTTGCAGTTTGTACATGCACCGACCGAGGGTCAAGGGATAGGAGACTCCTACCAAATGCTTGCTGCTCAAGATGATGTGCACATGCTGCATTTGCAAAGAGAGTTCCAATAGTATAATCCAGTCATTGGGGTATCGGGGTAGCTTGTTCGGCCTCTCAGTGAAACTTTGGGCGTGAATGTATGTAAACTTGGGGAATTGTAGGTACAAAAAAGCATACTGCTTTAGGAATGCCCACGCGCTGTTAGAGACTCTCCTCTCAAAATCCCCTCCAATTAGTCGAATGACGTGACCAATGAAGGCATCATTGACCCTGCAGTATTCCTTCTTAAAATTTATGAATTAAAGTTGGGGATGTTTGTCATAGACTTTCAATCTTCACCCTGGCTCCTCGTTGGGTGCTACAAACAGTCCTTCATACTACCTTTGTTCTGCCAAGGAGTAGACCAGATAGGAGGTTATGTAGAACTTGGAGCTTTTCTTCACATTCATGAACTGCTCATGGAAGCAGTCACTTATCATGCCTCCCTAGTAGAACGAGGCCTTCATGGTGACATCCTCGTTTCCATGGAGGATTTGGTCAACAAAGTATACCATCCATTCTTGAAAGAACACAATGGTGGGTAGGCCCATTACCTGACTCAGCATGGTGACCAAGTCATGGTAGTCTTCGTGGAAATCGCTGCAGAAGAGTTCTTGAGGAACCTTCGCAGCACTGTCGCTTTTTTTTTTGAGCCAATGTTGATTTATCAATCTTTTGCAGCCCATCAGGTTGTTGTCCCATGCTGGCTTACATTCCTCTATTGTGGGCATTTCCATCTCTTCGAAGGTAGGAATGTGGAAGGTCCTCGTAATGCCCTCGACCGACATGTCAGCTAGAATATTACCATCTCTATCAATGATGGTCCTTGTCTCGGGTTGATAGGCCTACCAATAGGCTATGACTAGCTCAAGGGCAATGAGAGACGGGGGGAAGCTTGCAGCTTTTGCAATTATTCTCTGCTTGATTAATCTGGCATTGTCAGTCTTTGGGTGAATTATGACCCTTTGCATAAACTGATCAATATCAACCTGGCCAATATTGGTGTCTGTGACTTCTTTCCAGTCAGTGATGACTTTTGAATGTATAGGCTCACCCTGGAACTAGTATTTCATTTGGTCTTTATCCTCTTTTCCACAATGAGCCTTGCCTGACTTCTTTCCTTTGTCCTTTTCTGCGGCAGGCCCCAAGAGTCCTGCACCCGATTCAATGTATCCTACAAATGAGGGCATGGTGAGTATAACTAACCATGAAAGCATTAACCATGTGGAAGAAATCAAATTTAGATAATTTATCATTCACAAAAACATAGTTTTAGTTTCAGATGTCATTAGTCCTTTATTGGAGGGATTTCATAGAATCCGGGCCCGGAGGGCGGGACTTCCCTGGCAGGAATGTTGTTTTGAAAGGGAAAATGGGGCGGGGTGATCTGGGTGATTTCTCCCAGCCAAATTTTGATGGTTTAAAAGGTCAATGTAGGAGAAGGATGAATTTGAGCACATGGGTCGAGATCAGATTTCAAATTCGAAGTCACTTGGAACGACCTGGTGGACCCGACCCAACATCAAGCTTGGGCGTCTGATTTTATGACAAGTTCTTTTTTGGAGAACAGGAGGGCGGAGCCTGAAGGTCGGAAAGGTGGGCACATTTTTCCCTTTTGGATCGGCAGAGATGGGATGAAATCCTGGGGGCAAAGCTTGGCAAGGGTGAGGATGTCAAAATTCAATGTTTTCTAGTCTTGCGGCAAATGGAGGCTCGGGGTCTAGGAGGCGAAAGGTTGCCCGTGAAACGATGTTTGAAATGGAAAAGTGGCCGTTGAAGTCCATAGACGGAAGTCTGCGGACCGGGACCCCTGCGAGGTGACAGAAGGTGGGTTTGCGCGCAACACCGGACGACGAAAGGCAAGGCAGGTTCTGGGGCTCGAGCAGACAGGTCGACTCCACCATATGGAATGGCGAAAGCATCACGGAGTTCTAGACATAGAAATCCGGGGACCCGGGCCCGGAAAGCCAAAACGGAGGCCAAATTTTTGAGGTTTAAGTTTTCAATTTTGACGGAAATCAGACAATAGAGGTCTAAGGAGCTGAGCCTGAGAGGGAAAATCACCGTTTGGAGAGTTTATTTTGTTTCTAAGTTGTGACGGCCATCAGAAGACCTGAGCCCAAAGGACATGAATGCCCCTGGGCAATGAATGGCCGTGACGAGGTGAAATTCTGGACCGATTTTGAGGGTGTTTTGGAAGTTTTTTGAAGATTCTAGGACATGGATTTTGTGTGTTTTATCAAGTTTTATCAATTGAATGTGTTTTTAACCCATGTTGTTCATCATTTTAGGCATTAAAATCATGAAAAACTCTCGGGAGGGTGGACATAAAACTTACCTCAGAAACTTGATGAGGCAAGGCATGAAATCCGCTAAGGGTGGCCGAATGATGATCGCGAACGTGAGGACGGCGGTCAACGGATGCACTGGACTCCTCTGGCAAGCATTCTGATCCCTCTGGAAAACCTGACAAATGAAAATGATAGGTCAAGCCCCATATTTATACCCAAAATAGCAATTAATACTAGCATTTAATGTTCATATGGAGGACCGTTGGGTCGATTGAGTTCAAATCTTCGGACGGCGGCGGGAGATTCGGGGCCCAGGGCTGGAAGGACGCAGGTCGATGGCCGTTTCAAAATTATTTTGGAAACCGATGGCTAAGAAAGAACTGGAGTCTGAATAGCAGAGCATCATTGAAGGTTCGCCGTTGCAAACAACAAAAGCGACATGGAGTTCCGAGCTCAGACGTCTGGATGGTCGGGCTTGAAGGAGATGAAGGCAGGCTGAAATGTTCACAAATTTCACCAGATGGAAAACAGGGAGCCGAGTCCCAGGGCCCGGGAAGGTGGAAGCCTTCCGCCATTCAGAATGGCGAACACCCTGGGGAAACCTGGCTAGGGAAACCCATGGAGATGGGCCTGCCAGGTCCCAAGGCCGTTGGCAGACACAAATTGCCGAGGAGACTCCGCAGGGCACTAGGAATTTGAAAAAATTGAAGGGGCAAAACACAGTCAATCTTAAGATGAGACTTTGGGGTATGCTGACCACTTAGGACACCAAAATGGAGGCACACAAAATGAGGTGGAGACAAAAATGTCCCAGCAAGGTGAAAGAAAAGAGGGTCCCCGTTCCGAATGGGGCGTGTGTGCTGAGGGCACAACAAATGGTGACTCCACTGGGAAATGCTCTTGAGCATTCTAAGGATAAGTATTCATCCAAGACCCAGAATCTCTAGTTTCACAGACTAGGAGTGGACTTCAAAAAGTGAACTGGGAGAACAGGATCCTTAGTGGGGTTAGTCTACAAAACATCTCAAAAGTGTGTGTAGTGAATTCATTCATTTCTGTGGAACTATGACTAGTGGCTACTAATCCAACCGAGTAAGCTACATAAACCATCCAACACCAAAATTAATCTGGACATTGCTCCGCTTCCAATCAGGCGTCCATAGCCCCGACGGAGTTGTCGTTGTGATCCCATGGATATTGCTCTACTACCAGCCAGGCATCCATAGCCTAGATAGAGTTACCCGCATACCCATACAGTCGCTTAATTTTTAGAAATTCTTTTCTCTTTTGTTTTGATATTTCTTTCAATGTCTCTTTTCTCACTTATCTTTTGCTCGACCGCGTAAGCACTGAAGCCTACAATGGGTTTGGGAACCACAATGGTCAATGGAGCATACTTAAGATCTTTCACTCACTGGGGCGCCATAGCAGCCATGGTACCATCCTTTAGAAATAATCAACATGTGTTTTGTGTGAGATTTGAGATGTGTGTAAAGAGATCCAACCGAGGGTCGAGTTCTAAGGCATACTTCAAATGAGGAAACCATTTCTAAGCAGCCTTCAGAGACCAATAGTTGGGAATGAATGTTTAGCCGAAGAACACCAAGGACGGACAACAAAGTGAACCGTTCGTCGAGCGAGCACGACCACCATAAAGGGACGGAGGACACCCTCTTTGAAACAAAACAGCTGGGAAACAAACAAAACAAAAAGCAGCGATGCAACAAAATGAAAGCAAAACAAAAGACAACCTATTCTAACCTATATACAGGTATTTACAGGAAAGAGCCCGAGAGAACTCAGGCTTGGAAGCAATCCTTTAGGTGCTTCCCATTGACAGGCAATCAGACATCCTCACCAGTTAAGGTCTTTAGGCGAAAAACATTATCTCCCAAAATTTTAGCTATTTGAAAAGGGCCAAGCCAAAGCTTGTTGAATTTGTTGTCCCCCTTTCTTTTCATGGGCCTTGTCCCAATATAGGACCAAATCTACAATTTTAAAGGCCTTGATTTTAGCTCAGCAGTCGAACCATCTCTTAACCACGCCTTGATGTTTGGCAAAATTTTCTATTGTACAGTCTCAGACTTCTTCTAAATGCAAGAGCTCAGCTAACTGAGCTTCTCTGCGATCCCCTCCCTCATAAAAGTTGTTGATAAACTAGAGAGTGGGAATCTTCAAGTGGATAGGAAATATGGGCTCTAGGCCGTAAATGAGATGGAATGGGGAATCGCCAAGGGAAACCTTATGGCGAGTGCGGTTTGCCCAAAGGGAAAAACAGAGCTAGGTATGCCAGTCCTTGGGATTCCTATCTAGTAGTTTCTTGATCATGGTGATCAGGTTCTTGTCCGTGGACTCGACAAGGCCATTGCCTTGAGGGTAGTAATTAGATGAAAACTTAAGGGAAATCCCGTAGTCGAAGGCCCAACTAGAAAATTTTAATGAAGCAAATGCAGGTCCATTGTCACACACCAATGCATAAGGACAACCAAAACGATTTAAAATGAAACTTTCTAAAAAATTAGTAACTACTTGAGTTGTGCATTGCTTACATACAATTGCTTTTGTCCATCTAGTGCAGTAATTAGTAGCGGTAAGAATGTACCTGTGTCCCACAGATGATGGAGGGCTTACCAAACCGATGAAATTGAGGCCCCATTGTGTGAACGGCCTTACCTCCAATACAGGCTGCAGTGGGACAACAACATTCCTCTCCTTGGCGACGGCTGTCTGGCATGTGTGACATGAGCAAACATGACAATGAGTATCTTTGAAGTTAGTTGGCCAATAATATCTCGTTCTCAATATTTGATGTGGAGTGGAAGGACCAGACCCATGGCAAGTGCCAAACTTGTCATGAAACTCTTTTAAGACTCGGTCTGCTTCTTCCTTACCAAGGCATCTTAAGTAGATGCCTTCATGATTCTTCTTGTATAAAATGGACCCTTGTAACATGTAACTATTGCTCTTTAGCCTGAGAGAACACCTTTGGACTCCTTGTAAATGGGGTGGACACTTGTGGTTCAACAAATAATAGACAACGTCCTCGTACCATTCTCCTGGGGAAACATCCTCAAGCTAGTACTGCTGCATAGTGAGTTCAGGTCTAGCCTCCACTGCCGCTGCAGCAATTGTGCGGGTAAGTGCCTATCCTCTCACCAACTTCATTGATTGGATTTCCATATCATACTCTTCGAGCAAGGTGACCCATTTAGCTCTTCGTTCTCCCAATTTTTTTTGCATGAGCAACGTTTTTATTGTTGGGTCGGGGACAATGGTGAACACTTTATTGCGCAGGATATAATGCCTAAAATTTTTCACCCCCCGTATGAGGGCATATGCTTGTTTTTTATGTTGTGGTAGCATAATTTAGCATCTTTCAAAGGAGCACTCATAAAGGCGATCAGGTGCTCGTTTCCTTTATCATCTTTCTGAGTTAGAATGCTAGCACAAGAATGCTCTGAAGCGAATGAATATATGTAGAATGGCTTCAGATAGTTTGGGCTAACTATTGCAGGTGCCTCAACAATGGCCCGTTTGATTTCCTCAAAGGCTTGTTTGGCTTCTGGAGTCCATTCAACTTTGGCATCCCGTTTTAACATAGATTTGAGGGGCTTAATAATCTCCGTGAAACCCGTGATGAATTTCCTGACAAAGTTGATCTTTCCAAAGAAGGATTTTAATTCCTTCTTGCTGCCTCGTGGTGGGATCTTCAACAAAGATTGGATGTGTTCAGGGTCTATGGAGATTCCCAAAAGGCATTTTCCTGTAAGCGAATGTCCCCCACTTAGTGGTGAATGTTGTTTTATGACTGTCTTTGTACTGTACCATCACCTAGTTGTACCCATAATACCCATTGAGGAAAGACATCATTTGGGAGTCATTGATGATCTACAACACCTCATCAGATGAAGGCACTTGATAGTTGTCCTTCTCTGAAGCTTTGTTCAAATTGCAGAAGTCTACACACAATCTGATTTCTCCATTCTTTTTTCTGATCAGGACCAAGTTGGCCACCCATGTAGAATGCCTGACTGGGAAGATAATCCTTGCCAAAAGCAACTTCTACACCTCTTTGTAAATGTTAGGCTCCAATAAGGTGTTAATAGGACGTTGCCGCTAGTGAAAAGGCCTCATTTCTGTCTTAAGAGGGATGGTGTGTGTGATGATGGAGGTGTCATAAGTCTTTAAATCCTCATAACTCCATGCCACCACGTCATGATACTTTCGCAAAGCATCAATTATTCCCTTCTTTTCCTTAGGCGTGCATACTTTTCCAATAAAAATATTTTTGATCTCCTCGGTTGTCCCGAGGTTGTGAGCATCGTACTAGTTGCTTATGGATTCTTTCTTCGTTTGCCAATTCTGATCTTTGATCTAGTCCAAATCAAATATGTGTTCAAGTTGAACCATACCTCTGGGAATTGTGTTGGTTTTGAGGTTGATGACTCCTTCTATGTCCAATTCGGCCTCTTCTGGATCAGCCTCATCAATTATTTGGGTGGCGAAGACATCGGAACTTGTGATGAATTCAAGGATATGTTTTTCATCATTGAAGACCTGAAAGTGAGTGACATTATCTGGGATAGACGGCATGGATTTCAACTCAACTATAAATTTCTTAAGCTTGGACAAGGAGAGGGGTTGCAAAGTACTAGTTGCTTGAGCAAAGGCATCAACTGTATGATTCTGAGCACGAGGGATCAGGTGTATATTGAATGCATCTAAACCTTCCAAGAGGTCCTAGACCCTATGCCTATAGTTTTCAAGTCTTCTATCATGGCAAGAATACAATTTTCTAACTTTTTTAATAACGAGTTCAGAATCCCCAAAAACTTGCAGCATTTTGACATTTTTCTTTAAGGCCATAAGAAGACCATGGACTAATGCCTCGTATTCTGCTACGTTATTGGTACATTAAAATTGCAATCTATGGGTAGCAAGAAAGGTCTTACCCGTTGGGTTGATGAGTTTGAACTCGACACCAACTCCTTGTTTTGACTTCAATCCATCAAATCGAAGCGTCCAAAACTTGGGAAGTTCCTTGAGTTCGGGTCCAACTAAGCTCTTACTTCCTTTTGGCTGGGTGGTTACCTTCGTGATCTTTGGGGAATCTTGTAGCCCAGTGTGTTGAATAGCAGATGGTTCTGCTAGCACCTCCTTTGGTGTCTCCTTCTGAGGGGCAACTGATCTTTTAACATGCTCTACTACTGTTTGACATAAGCAGCAATCAAACTTGGAGTGGGCAGCATTGTGAATCCTACACCAATTTGGCAGCAAGAGATCTTGGAAATTCATTCGGGCGCCCAAACTAAGTTGATCCCTTGCACACTTTTCCTTGAATTCCTAGAAACCACTGAGTAATCCCCAGTTGTCGCCTTCATCAATTTTATCGCCTGATTCCATTAGAATTTCTGTACTTGGAGGCATTTGAGTAAAGTTGGTTGGAGGACTACATTGCACTAAGAGTATTTCCGCAGCATACTCCTCTTGAGGTTCAAATTCATCTTGACGGGCCAAGGGACAGTAATTTCCCAATTCCATCTGAACAAATAGTAGCTCATTTAGGTTGTTGTACTCTATGATCATGTATTTCATACGGGGCTTGCGATCTACACGGATTGATTTGGAAGCCCTTTCCATGGCAGCCACATGTGACAATTTTCTATGGCAGCATATCCATTTAGTGTTTTGGTGAATTCTCTTCCTAGGATGATCCCATATGCATCAGGAATGTCAACCACCTGAATATCAATGACTTGTTGTATCCTCGGATCCACAATGATTTGCATTGGGATCCAATTCATTTCTCCCACTATGTTGATCTTTGTTTTCTCTAGTTGGGTCACCTTCCTCCTAGAGGGTGTGGGAGTAATTCCAAGATCCTTACATACTGCCAAAGGCATAACATTGGCAGACGCTCCTGAATCATGCAGGAAATTATGCAAGTTCTTTCTGAATATCCGGATGGTGGTAAGGAAAGGGGGGGTTTCAAGTTTTCCTTGCAAGATGCCTGTAGGTACGTCTATATGAGCTACTTGACCCTTGTTTTTATCACCAGCTTTATCCTCGATCTACCTAAATGGTTGATCCTTGGAAACATGCCTATTGTTCTGATCTGGATCTTTTTCTGCTTGCTTATCTGCAGACTGATTTGGAGGGACATCTTTCTTTTTCCCTATAATATCCTAAGCCATGGATTCCTGCCTTGGTTCTTCAAAGGTGACTCTTTTAGTTGATGCCTCCTGTGCTGTTTTAGAGGATGGGGTCCCATTGAGTATCCTGAAGAAGGCATGCCTTATAACAAGGAATTTAAGTAGTTTGAAGGTAGATAAACTAATTTTTAATTTCTTGAACTCTTCTACCACATATTCACCCATTTGCTTAGTCTCAGAATTGAAGGCTTGGTCTATGTTGGAGCTAGAACGTTGGGTTGTCGTTTTGCTTGACTGGTTTTGGGATTGGCCTTGAGACTGATGTTGTGACTCATTTTGTGGCCTATCCTTATTGAGATATTGGGTGGGTACATGGGGAAGCCTAGGGTTGTTGCTGGCATTGGGGTCAAGCGGGGTAGTAAAGTAGTTTGGTGGAGTGGAAGTTGTGAAGGGTCCACCCACCTGCTTGTTTCTGAGGAAGTAGGGAGTTGTTCTTTGGTGGAACATGTGAATTTCATCTACATAAGGTTCTTCCTCGTCTACCGGACCATTATCTACTAAATTGAAAAGTTGGGCCAAAGTTTGTTGATTACCTACCTCCTGTACTTATTCGCCCTTAATTGGGGTGGGCTCGACCTCAAGCTCATTGCGGTCACCCCGTGGAAATGACGCTTGGTTGACCATGAGACAAGAGGAGTCATAAGGCTCAAATGGGACAATGTCTTGGAAACCAACATTATCAATAGCATTTTGGACCTCGACTTGGAAAATTTCAGCGGCTGTCATGAATTCGGGGCAATCCAACTCAGAGTGCCTATTGGTTTTGTGAATCCAACACCATTCAAACAAGGCTGCCTCAGTGAGGTATACTCTACTAGTCATCTTTTCATTGTTGGTCGGCTGGTCGAAAGGAGTGGGGACACCTCCGTTATTGGGCCTTGTATTCCACATACAGTTCTGCCTTTGAGAAGGCCTCCTCTCAAAGCTTTGAGTTGAATTCTACCCTCTATCATAATTCTGCCCAGAAGAGGTACTCACTTCTCGGTTGTCCCTACCATCCCTATTGTCTCAAATTTCCTGATTAAGATTAGCCTGGAGGCTGCGCTGGGATGCCTACAACTAATTGTTCTAATTCTTTGAGTGTTTCATTTTAGTAGACATTTTCTTTATCATCTTGGTGAATTCATCAAGCTTATCCTTCTCAGCGTTATTGCTCGGCTGCGGCACTAGATTTTGGAGAAAGACGGGCAAGGCCACTGGCTGATTTTGATGTGCTGGAGGAAATTATGGCCCCGGTAGGTATAGTGGCACTTGTGGCTACTGAGAGTACGTTTGCTGCTATTAGGGAGCTTGAGGATAGCTCGACTATTGTTGAGGCTACAAATAGGGAGGCATATGAGGTGCATAATTTGTTGGCTATCTAGGATGCGAAACGATGGGAAGTTGAGGCACTTGATTCATGAGGGGGGTCTGATTAGCAAATGCTTGGTTAAGCCCTTGAACCTACATTGGGTGAGCTACTGGTCCCAAATATGGCAGCGGACTGGAGATGTTTTGTCCCAAATCTGTACTGGCAACAACAGCCTCAGCGTAGGCAGTCACTAGCGTGGTGAGCGATAGGCACATCCTTTTGACCAATGCTGAAGTGAGATTATCCAACGTCGCATAGTAGACGGGGAGGGCTGCAACATCATTATGTATATATGGATCTTGAAGCCTCATGAAGGCACGATGGAAATGATCATTGAAGGACCCAATGGGTTCATTAACTTCCCTCCGGATGGACATAAACTGTTGGTATAGCTCTGAAGGGTTGATTAGAATCTTGTATTTTTGCAGGAAAGAATTCTTCATAAGGTCCCATGAAGTAATGGACCCCCTTGGAAAATTGATGTACTAATAAAAAGCCTCTTCACCCAATGAGTGTGGAAAAAGGTGGCATGCAACATCCTCATGATTGACTTGCATTTCAATGATTGTTGTTTCAAATATTTTGATGTGCTCGTCTGCTGTCCTTTGCAGGTTGTGAGGATTAAATTTCGAACAGAAGCCATTTGAATTTTTGGGCATGTCATGGTAAGCAACGAAGTGTATCGGTGATGGATTTTGCACCAACCAAGCCATGGCGGGAGGTAGAGGTGGTATCTGTTGTTGAAAAACAACAATTTGGGGTTGCGCCTGGAGTAGGACAATAGCCTGGGCTACGGCTATTTGGACTTTACCTTGGGTTCAAAAGGCCGGAAGAGAGGCAACTTCCTAGCCACTGAAGATGGGGGGTGGAGATGCAGTTTCGAATGGTCGGGTGGAAGATGAGGAGGAAGAAGTAGTGTCTCCTCCCTTAGTTTGTTTTACCCTTGTAGGAGGCTGCAACTCTTAGAATTCTCCCTTATTTGGCGTCGATCGTAAAACCCTTTGAAATATTTCTGGGGAGAATGATCCGATTCGATCTAGCTTCATAAGGCCCTCATTTTAGCACCAATTTTGTTGATGGGTGTTTTTGCACACTTTCTCAACATAGGTAGTGTGCAGGTGCACTACCTCTCTTGAAAGGAAATCTCCAATGACAAGTTGCTGAAAATCTCCCCAAGGTCTCTCGAGTGTCAGGTCATGACTTGCATGGAACTCCTTAATTCATTTTGATGTAATTTTACTCGTAATCGTAGGGCAGACTTACGTAGCTGGATGCGAGGTAGATCTTTAAATCCAAAGCTTCTGAGATGGAGGTCAAATTTCATTTTGCTGTATTTTCGAACAGTGGTCCAAAAATTCGATGTTTTCTTCAAGTTTGGCTTTACAATGTGCAATGAAACTTAGCATAGACTATTTCTAAAAAAGAGAGGAAAAGAGCAGGAAAGATGGAAGGTTCTTGGATCTACAACTAACTGTGAAGAGTAATTATGGAGCTCTCGCAATGGACAACTTCCTTAAAACAAGATTTCACTTAACCAAAAATTTCACAGTCTCATGAAATTTGCGCTATCTTCTAAGGTATGTAAATATTTCACCTTTCATTCACCATATGCATGCATGAACAAAGATAAAAGTGTGGAGTAGCTTTGAATTTAAGCCCAAACTAACTTTACATGGCTATCTACCAACAACAAATAACAAAAAATATGGACTAAGAAGGCATCTACACAGCAGGAATTTTCACAACTACAGAACAACATTTCTAAAATCTATCAAAGCAAGAATACAGCTAACTAGAACAACAATATAAATTTAAGTAAAGAATCTAACAATGGAGGTTGAATCAAGTAACATGTGAAAAACTCAGAAAATGCACCAAGTCAATGTATTTTCATTAGAAATTTCTGCAGCATGTCCTTACAACAACTCAACTCTCTTTGCAAATGAGAGGACCCCTATTTATAGTGCCCAAAAAGTTAAATGAATGGCCAAGATTGATTCTCATTGTGTGGCCAAGATTCATTACAAAATAGGGTTTCACCCACCCCCAATATATTACAATTTAAAATTACATTCTTCTCCCCTTTCCCTATTTTGTCTTTTAGTGACAACACTGTAGCATTTTGTCTTTTGTTGATTGCTCTTTTTTTGTAGCTAATCCTTTGGGGGCTATTCATTGATAAGGTTGTCCTCCTGCTTCCTCGAGGCTGCATATTCCATGAATTTAAGAATAACCGGCTGGAGCTTATCTACCTCAATGATCTCGTACCGCAGCATCTGGTAACTCCATTCCTTTGCATTATCTTCGAGCTTTTTCTAGTCTTCATCATACTTTGCGCCCTGGTCCCTGAACAACTCCGATTGGTCGAAGGCACGGGTGGAAAAAATCATGAACTCCATTGTTATTTCACTGGACATCCCATCCTCCATCTTCTTCTGAAAGTAAGGCTTTATTTTCTCTGGATCCATCTGTACTACGGGCATGTCCTACTCCATCATCAACTCTAGATATTGAGCACAATCCACCCTAATTTCCTTGACACATTCGATGTCCGGATCTACCTTACTCATTATTTGCTCCAACCTTTCCTTTCTTCTACCAAAATCCCACCTCCACACATCCATCAGCCAATGATTGTCCCTTTTGAATGCAATCTCCTTTTCCCATGTGGCCTTTGGTAACTAGAGGATGGCCTCAATCTTTGGATAGGTGGAGTCGTATGTTGTAGGGAAGTCAGTGCAGAGCTTCTTCGTGCTTTCCAGAGATTGTTGCAGATCCAAAAACTTGTTGGCTATTCGAACAACCCGGCTAATACCCATGTTCCCAACGTATAGGACCTATTGGAACTAGTTCTTTGTAGTCTTGTCCAAGTTCTTTATTCTCTCCAACTTGTCAATTTCTTCTTTGGACAACAGTTGGGGTGGAGCCGCAGATGTGGTAGGCAGGTCATCCACTGAGGACCATTATTGGATGTAATCTGTCAAGGCGACCACTTGTGCTTTAAGCTCGTCCTTCGAGATCTTGTCCTATTTTATCAAGTGCACCACTGTAGCCACTGACTCCTCAAGATTCCCTACCTTTTGCTCTCTGGTAGCAGTCCCCAAGTTGATGGTACAAATTTTGTAGCTTACACCAGCCTGGCCTACCATGGGCATTGCTATCTGTGCAGTTCGGGACCCGGAATCATCCATCATTATTTTAGATCTCACTTTAGGAATTTTCTCCTTCCTGGTTGAGCTTTGTGCTTGGGCTAGGATAGCCACTAGCCTTGCTCTTGGATCCTTAGGAGTGAGAGTCCTCTCCTATAGTTATTTTTCTAACCACTCAGGCATGGAAGATTCCTCTTTTGATGGCTCTTGATCACCTTCACCTTCCCTTGTTAGGCCTTTCATTTGTGCACCTTTCACCTTGGTGTTGTCTCCCTCTTCCTCATCAGAATCTAAGACAAATGTGAGGCACTTGACAGGAGGCTTAGTAATCAACTATCCTCTGGGACTCTTTTCTTCCTCAATTTCCTTTTCCTTTATGTCTTCACCCCTCGGGCTGGTCCTCTTCCTTGTCCTTTTCTTCTGTGGGAGGCGGTACAATCTCCAATTGTTTTTCCTCTGCAGGGCTTTCTACGACTTCTATTATCTTGTCACCCTCCCCTTCTCTGAGAGGTGACCTTTCTGCCACTTCTTCATCGTGTTTTAGCTACCAGGCCATCTCCTCTACAAGATAATCATCAAAGGTTTGTATGATGACCCTACCACCAACATTCTCCTCCTCATCCCCACTCTTGGAAGAGCCTCTTCCCTCCTCCTCGAATGCCACCCTATCAATCGTCTGGTGTTCATACTCTGGGAGTTCATGGTACACGTCAGCTTCCTCCTCAAATCACTTTGAGGCTTCTTGCTCTCGTCTCCCCCATTCCTCAGAGATTAACATGGTGGTCTCCATAGCCGATGGTCTCGCCAGAGGCTGTGAAGGTTTAGCAGTAGCAAGGACCTACGCTAAGACTACCTAAAGAGTGGGGTCCATAAGGATCTGGGAGAGCTCAAAAGGGAGATTCTGCATGTATTTCCATAAGGCCTTAGGCTAGGCGGGAGCGGGAATTGGCACTGCCACCGTGGCTAATGGGAGTGATGTGGTAGGTGACATGGCAGCGGAGGAAGGAGGAGTAGTTACAGCGGATGAAGAGTCAATCACTATTACAAGATCGACCGGAGGTGAAGGGGCAAGATGGACTAAGATGTCCATTGCTGGCGGGGATGTGGCGACCATGGCTAGGGAGATAGATGGTGGGGTAGTCGAGACAGGGAGAGTCGAAAGAGGTTGTAATTGATCTATCCTTTTTTCTTCACCCTCTTGGATTACGAGCTGCTCCGTGGTGCCTCCCATTTGCTTGTGCCTTTTAGAAGGTGAGCCTCCTGGATCTTTCCTTGTGTATACTTTGGGATCCAGAGACTGCTCTGTTTCCATTTCTTTCCTCTTCTTAGATTTGGTGATTGGAGGAGATTTGGTTGTCCCGCCCGTTGAAGTTGTGGCGACGACATCTTCGGAGGCATTGGGCTCACTCTTTAGCCCTTCATATGTCAAGACCACTCCTTGTTGCTTTAGCCAGCTCACTTGTCCTTAAACCCATTCTTTAGTTCGGGCCACAATGAGTTTAGTAACGATGTCAAGGTCATCAACCTCCTGTTCATCCCAGTCAATTGCAGGCAGTGGCAAATCAGAGATTGCATTATATCAGGGATCCATGATGATGCCTTCATCTTCCTCGACTTGATTTGGTAGAGGGAACAGTTGCACCCTTCTTAGGAAGTATGCAATCATTCTCATGTAGTGCCTAGCGTGAACCTCCTTGTCATCCTGACAGTTTGCCCAAAAATCCTCAACATGATGCAAGTGGGCATACTCTGGTCCTAACTCCTTTCTTACGTGCCCATATGGGTCCATCTATGGGAGACAAGTGTGTAGTTGGAAGTGATATTCTAGCAGTTCCTTTTTTGAATTCCCAGCGCACTGGGAAGTTTGCAGTTTGTACATGTGCTGACCGAGGGTCAAGGGATAGGAGACTCCTACCAAATGCTTGCTACTGAGGACAGCGTGCATATGTTGCAACTATCGAGAGAGTTCCAATAGTATAATCTGGTGATTGGGGTACCGGGGTAGCTGGTTCGGCCTCTCAGTGAAACCTTGGGTGTGAACGTTTGTAAACTTGGGGAATTGCAGGTATAGGAAAGCATATTGCTTGAGGAATGTCTGCGAGTTGTGAGAGACTCTCCTCTCAAAATCCCCTCCAAGTAGTCGGATGACGTGACCAATGAAGGCATCATTGACCCTGTAGTATTCCTTCTTAAATATTTTGAATTGAAGTTGGGGATGTCTGTCATAGACTTTCAATCTTCACCCTGGCTCCTCATCGGATGCTACAAACAGTCCATTATACTACCCTTGTTATGCCAAGGAGTAGACCAGATAGGAGGTCATGTAGAACTTGGAGCTTTTCTTCACGTTCATGAATTGCTCATGGAAGCAGTCGCTTATCATGCCTCCCTAGTAGAATGAGGCCTTCGTGGTGAGATCCTCATTTCCATGGAGGATCTACTCAAAAAAGTAAACCATTCACTCCTGAAAGAACGCAGCGGTGGGCAGGCCCATTACCTGGCTTAGCATGGTGACCAAGTCATGGTAGTCTTTGTGGAAATCATTGCGAAAGAGTTCTTGGGGAACCTTCGCAGCGCTGCCCCTTTTCTCCTTGAGCCAATACTGATTTATCAATCTCTTGTAGCCCACTGGGTTGTCGTCCCATGCCGCCTTACATTCCTCTATGGTGGGCATTTCCATCTCTTCGAAGGTAGGAATGTGGATGGTCCTCATAATTCCCTCAGCCGACATGTTAGCTAGAATATTACCATCTCTGTCAATGATGGTCCTTGTCTCGGGTTGATAGGCCTGCTGACAGGCCAGGACTAGCTCAAGGGAAATGAGAGACGGGGGCAAGCCTGCAGCTTTTGGAATTCCGCTCTACCTGATTAATCTGGCATTGTCAGTCTTCGGGTGAATTATGACCCTTTGCGTAAACTCATCAATATCGACTTGGACAATATTGGTGTCTGTGACTTCTTTCCAGTCAGTGACGAATTTTGAATGTATAGGCTCACCCTGGAATTGGTATTTCATTTGGTCTTTATTCTCTTTTCGATGAGGAGCCTTGCCTGACTTCTTTCTTTTGTCCTTTTTTGCGGCAACCCCCGAGGGTCCCACACCCGATTCCATATATCCTACAAACGAGGGCATAGTGAGTATAACTAACCATAAAAACATTAACCATGTGGATGAAATCAAATTTAGAATTTTTATCATTCATAAAAACATACTTTTACTTCCAAATGTCATTAGTCCTTTACTGGAGGGATTTCATACAATCCAGGCTCGGAGGGCCAGACTTCCCTGACATGAATGTTATTTTGAAAGTGCAAATGGGGCGGGGCGATCTGGGTGATTTCTGCCAACCGAATTTTGATGGTTTAAAAGGTCAATGCAGGAGAAGGATCAATTTGAACACATGGGTCAAGATTAGATTTCAAATTCGAAGTTGCTTGGATCATCTTGGGAGCATTCAGAGGTACAAGGCCAGAAAGCCGTCAGGGGTTGGTTGTTTGAAACGACTAGAAATGAAGGGAATTTCGAGGTCCGAGACCTCAAAGGTCCAAGGAAAGTCGTGGTTTTCCTTCGTATTTGGAGGTGCTCGGTCCTGGAGATCCAGGAAGCCGCCCCTCTTTCATCGTTCAGAACGGCGATCACCAAACAAAAGTCTAGAGGGAGCCACCTAGTGGACCGGACCCGGCATCAAGCTTGGGCGTCTGATTTTATGACAAGTTCTCTTTTGGTGAACAGGAGGGCGGAGCCCGAAGGTTGAAAAGCTGGGTGCATTTTTCCCTTTTGGACCGACAAAGATGGGACGAAATCCTGGGGCCAGAGCCCGACAAGGGTGAGGATGTCAAAATTCAGTGTTTTCCAGTCTTGCGACAAATGGAGGCTCGGGGTACGGGAGGCGGAAGGTTATCCATGAAACATCATTTGAAATGGCGAAGTGGCTGCCGAAGTCCGTGGACAGAAGTCCGCAGACTAGGACCCGGCGAGGTGATAGAAGGTGGGTTTGCGTGCAACACCAGACAGTGAAAGGTAGGGCGGGTTCCGGGGCTTGGGTAGATGGGTTGAATCTACCGTATGGAATGTCAAAAGCATCATGGAGTTCCAGACATGGAAGTTCGAGGACCTGGGCCCAGAAATCCAAACTAGAGGCCAAATTTTTGAGGTTTAAGTTTTCAATTTTGACGGAAATCAAACGACGGAGGTTCGAGGAGCCGGGCCCGAGAGGGAAAATCGTCGTTTGGAGAGTTTATTTTATTTCTAATTTGTGACGGCCATCGAAAGACTCGGGTCTGAAGGACGTGAACGCCCTTGGGTGATGAACTATCATGACGAGGTGAAATTCCAGACCAATTTTGAGGGTGTTTTGGAAGTTTTTCGAAGATTCTAGGACATGTGTTTTGTGTGTTTTATCAAGTTTTATCAATTGAACGTGTTTTTAACCCATGTTGTTCATCATTTTAGGTGTTAAAATAATGAAAAAACTCTCGAGAGGGCGGACAACAAACCTACCTCGGAAACTCGATGAGGCAAGGCATGAAATCCACTAATGGTGGTCGAATGACGATCATGGATGTGAAGACGGTGGTCGATAGATGCACTGGACTCCTCTGGCAAGCACTTTGATCCCTTTGGAAAACTTGACAAACGAAAATCACAGGTCGAGCTCCATATTTATACCCAAAATAGAAATTAATGCCAGCATTTAATGTTCATACAGAGGACCGTTGGGTCAGTTGAGTTCAAATCTTCAGACGGCGGTGGGAGGTCCAGGGCTTGGGGCCGGAAGGACGCAAGTCGATGGCCGTTTCAAAATGCTTTTGGAAACTGACAACGAAGGAAGACCCAAAGTCCGAATAGCAGAGCGTCATCAAAGGTTCGTTGTTGCAAACGAAAAAAGTGGCACGGAGTTCTGGACTCGGAAGTCTAGATGGTCAAACCCTAAGGAGACGAAGGCAGGCCGAAATGTTCGCAAATTTCACCGGATGGAAAACAGGGAGCCGGGTCCTAGGGTCCAAGAAGGCGGTAGCGTTCCGCTATTCGGAATGGTGAACACCCCAGGGAAACTCAGGGAGGTGGGCCCGTCAGTTCCCAAGGTTGTTGGCAGAGGAAAAATATCGAGGAGACTCCGCAGGGCACTAGGACTTTGACAAAATTGAAGGGGTGAAACATGGTCAATCTTAAGATGAGACTTTGGGGCATGCTGACCACTTAGGACACCAAAATGGAGGCATACAAAATGAGGCGGCAACAAAAATGACCCGGCAAGGTGAAAGAAAAGAGGGTCCCCATTCCGAATGGGGCATGTGTGTTGAGGGCACAACAGGTTGCAGTGAGACAAGCCAATCACAACAAACTTTATTCATTCTCCCACTTTGTGTCTAAGTCTCCTTCTACAGCCTTGCTCATTCATTCAAATTCAGAAAGTAAGCTATGGAATAAGTGGTTAGGACATCTTAATTACTGCTATCTTTAGGAACTTGGCTCCAAGGCTATGGTTACATGACTCCCTCAAATCAACTTTTCCAAAGGTGTATGTTCATTTTGTTCCATGGGTAAGCATTCTGAAGAGAAGTTTTCCAAAGGGCAGTCTTGGAGAGCTTTGGAAGCTCTTCAATTGGTTCACAGTGATGTAGCAGGTCCATTTCCACTACCATCATTCATCAAGGACCACTATGTCCTCACCTTCATTCATGACTATTCTCTCTTCACATGGGTCTATTTTCTTATCCACAAGAGTGAAGTGTTTGATAGATTTCTAGCATTCAAAGCTCATGTTGAGAGGCAATCAGGGAAGCAATTCAAGATTCTCCACACAGACAATGGAAGGGAATATGTGAACAATAGACTTGAGGAATTTTGTACTCTTGAGGGGATTGATCTTCAACATTTAGTTTCCTACACTCCACAATAGAATGGTGTTGCTAAAAGGAAGAATAGAACCCTTAAGGAGATGGCTAGCTTCATGATTCATGGTCATTCTCTTGGTCCTCAATTTTGGGCAGAAGCTATCAGTTGTGCCACACACATCCAAAATCGGGTTCCCCATAAGGCTTTGAAGGGTATGACTCCTTTTGAGGCTTGGTGTGGTAGAAAACCAGTTGTGAGACACTTCAGAGTTTTTGGTTGTCCATCTTGGGAACAGATACCTCCAGATAAGTGCAAGGAATTAGAATCTCAGAGTAGGCCTTACATCTTTGTTGGATATCCTGAAGGTGTTAAGGAATATATACTTTTGGATCCAGAGACACATGAGCTATTCATTGAGAGGAGTGTTCACTTTGAGGAAAAATCTCCTAGCTTGGCCTCTAATCCTCCTTCCTCCATAGTGGAAAGTGATGATAGTGACTCAGATGATGATTCTCCCTCAACTTTGACTAGCAAGATCACACCTTCGCAAGGTCCACTTGAAGTTGAGGAACCTCATCCTTCATCTCCTACTAGACCTTGTTGGGCTCGATAGACTCTTGAGTCAGCAAGTTCTCTTGTTGGGGATCCTTTAGATACTCGAAGGACTTGGTCACAACATCAGGATTTTCCACATGCTTTCATTGCTAGTGCTTCTGATCCACAGTCCTTCAAGGAAGCATCAGGTGTTCCTGAGTGGGATTTAGCAATGGAGGAAGAGTATAGTTCGTTGATGAGGAACCACACATGGGATTTAGTTCCTCTCCCTAAGGGGACAAATATGATTCAATGTAAGTGGATCTATCGAACCAAGTATGCAGTGGATGGAATTGTGGATAAATACAAGGTTTAGCTTGTGGCAAAAGGTTTCTTACAGGTTCCAATTGTTGATTATATAGAGAATTTTGCACCCGTTGCTAAGATGAACTCCATTCACTTGACACTTGCTATTGTTGTAGCTCATGGTTGGGTTGTACATCAAATGGATGTGAAGAGTGCATTTCTTCATGGGGATCTTCATGAGGAGATTTACATGGAGTAGTTGCAGGGATTCATCCAAGATTATTCTTTGGTTTGCAGATTGAGGAAGTCTATCTATGGCCTCAAACAGACCCCTAGCACTTGGTATGCAAAGATGGATTCCTTTCTTCTCTCAATAGAATTCACCAGGCATCATTTAGATCCAAATTTCTACATTTTTGTGACAGAATGACTCTCATTTGCTACTTGTGCTCTATGTTGATGACTTGATCATTATAGGGAGTACCTCATCCATCATTAGCAATGTCAAATTTGTTTTACAGGATAGATTTGATATGACTAACTTGGGAATTTTGCACTATTTTCTTGGGATTGAGATCATACAGTCAGCTTCTAGGATCTCTCTTTCTCAACCCAAGTATTTTCTTGATCTTCTAGCTCAGTTTCACATGGCTGATTGTAAGCCTGCTCTGACTCTTTTTCTTTCAGGAGTCAAGCTTGAGGCTAAGTGTTCTACTTCACTTGTTGATGCCACTTTGTATCGTCAGTTTGTTGGGAGTCTCATCTACTTGAATCACACACACCCTGATATCTCCTTTGCAATTGGCATGGTTTCAAGCTTTATGCAAGAACCACATGAGCTTCAGTGGAAAGTAGCCATATGCATCTTGCATTACATATAGGGTACACATCATCATGGGATTCACTATGCAACAGGTACATGACTTACCTTGGTGGGATATACAGATTCTGATTGGGCTGGCGACCTTGATGATTGTAAGTCCACTTCTGGCTACAACTTTCATCTTGGTTCTGGCCCCATTTTTTGGTAGAGTAAGAAGTAGCATGCTATTGCTCTTTCTTCAACTAAGGCTAAGTATTGAGGGGTTGTTAATGCTACTATTGAGGCTATTTGGCATTAGAGTATTCTCACTGAGTTTGGTTTCACTATTCCACATCCTACAATCATTCATTGTGACAATCAGAGTGTCATCTAGATCTCAAAGAATTTGGTTCGCCATTAGAGGACCAAACACATTGAGATTCATATGTATTGCATTCAGGAGCTAATACAGGAGCAGGCCATTGATTTGCAGTATTGTCCTACAACACAATAGGTTGCAGGTATCTTCACCAAACCCTTCACTGAGAGTATATATCATCATTTGTGAGCTCTCTTGGGGGTGCAGGGTGTTTCATCTGAGGAGGTCACTTGACTTCTTCATTCTCTCTTTTGGGGGGGGATTTTTCCTCACTTGAGGTTTTTCCCTTCTCATCTTTTTGCGTGCAGTTTTTGTTTTATCTCTCTTTTGGGGGGGAGCTTTTTCCCACATGGTTTTCTCCTTTTCTCCGCTTTATGAGAGATTGCATTACATTTGTACATGGGTACCTAGCATGGCCTCATTGTTGGGACCCATCTTGCATTGTTTGCTTTTGTGTACATTCTCCCTAAGTTGCACTTAAGGTGTGATGTTGGTGTAGTTAAATGTGTTGTACCTTGTCCTAGGTCCTGATTACACCTTAGTTAAATTTACTTAGGGACCACATAGGAGGTAGTTGGAGAATTTCCACTTTTGGTGGACTTATCATGTTATTACTTTATCACATCCACCTTTCATGGACATATCATGTGATTACCTCTCCACCTTTTGTGGGTGATCCACCATTTGTGGTGATTATCACATTATCATTTTTCCACTTCATGTGGAGTGATAGCTTTTCACAGTTATCTCATGTCATAAGATTACGACACTTGTCATAATCTTACGCCCTTCTATGTTCTCACCTTGGCTATATAACCAAGGGGTCTCCTATGTACTTTTTCTCATTCCATTCTATTTGCATTATTGGAAGAATACAATCTATTCTTGTCATATTGCTTCTATCTCTATCTATGCTTCTGCTTTCTATTAGGCCTCTAGATTTTGGGTGGCTACCTTCATAGCCAATTATTACAGATGGAAAAGTCCTTTTGGGAGGGAAATTTTCAAATTTGAGGAATATTCTACAAACTTCAAACAATGAACCATATTAGTATTGTTAGTTCATTCAAAGCAAGTAAAACTAGCATCTCTATGAGATATTGAATCATACTAAATAATGCAAACAAAGCACTAAAATACCAAAGAGACTAATTGAAAGCATGTGAAGTATGTTCAAACCTATCTCATAGTGGATTGGTGCTACTTTGATGTGGAAAGTAGCCCTTTCCCAATCCTTGATAAGCTATTGGATGAAATAATGAACAAGATGCAAGATGATGACCAAAATGAAGTGCAGGATGAATGTGTGTATAGCAAAGATACTAATATTGTGGATATTGAGCTTGCATGAACTTGTCTCCCCAAAATTAGTAAAAGAGCTCTCCATTTTTAGGAGAGAAGGATGGAGGAATGAAAAACATGGAGGATGTGGGACAAAAGACAAACCAATTTGGCAAGATGCCACTTGTCAACATGTCAATGGAGGAAGGAATGAGCACATTTTGGATGGATGTGAACATTAATGCTATTAGGTGGAAATTCAAAAAATGGAGAAGTGACATGTTGGAGGGAGATGAAGGATGAATTAAATGCCACTTGGCTCAAGAAAAGGACATGTAAGAGGCCTTTAATGCCTTGTTGGATGGACAAGTCCTTTTGGGGGGAGATTTCAAATTTGAAGAATATTCCATTTTAATGCCTTTTTGAAACTATTAGAGATTTAATAAATCAATTAAAATGATTTTCATGAGCAAGTTGCAAAAGCTAGAGGATTGGAGTGATTAAGATTAGCATTAATCAAGATTTGATTAATTTAGGTGGAGATTAGTTGATTTTGACTTTTGACTTAGATTTTAGGATTTAAATAAATCAAAATGAGAGGAATATGAATTTTGAGATTTAATTAAATAAAGTTGGATCTGTTTAAGTAAAGAGAATGATGTTAGATTTAAATCAAATAAGGATTAATTTATTTAATTTATAGGGAATGACTTTAGAGGTTAATTAAATAAAATTGATTTATTTAATTACAGAGAAGAATATGATTTAATCAAATAAAATAATATATTTAATTAAGAGGAGAATATTAGATAAAGTTGATTTATCTAATTAGAAGGGGAAATATGATTTAATTAAATAAAGATTGATTTATTTAATTAAAAGAGGAAATATGATGAATTTTAATCAGATAAAGATTATTCGATTAAAATGGTTAGTAGAGGGATGATTAAGGACGAATTGAAATTAGTGAATCAGGATAAGATGCATGTGTATTTTACGTGTCTACATTTTTTCCCTCTTTGAAGCAATGTACCTACTGCATTGGTTCAAAGAATAACCTTGCCGAGGTCGAAATTAAAAAAAAATCTTTTTTTTTGTTGGATACCCCAGTGGAAAGAAGTATACTAGTACATTGCCCCCTCGAGAGATCAAGTGGAAATTTTGATTTGAGGGTCGATCTCGTGACAAGGAGGTTCAAGATGAACGTATGGATGGCTATGATGATGATGCAAATGGTATGGTTTTAATATGCTTAGAATAACCAATCTATATTATCCTAAACAATTTAAAATGATGATGCACTGCATTTGAGATGGATGATGTGATGATGCCTATATGATTATGCAATGGATGTTTTATGCAAATTTATTGTTAATTAGATGCTTAGACTAACAGATCTATATTATGCAATGATGAAATGCAATGCATGTGAGATGATTAATGTTTCCTATCTGATATGATATGATATGCATTATGCCGATGGTTTTTGGATACAAGATGGATGCATTGGTGATGTTTGGATGGATGGATATTGATTCGATAAATGGTTCATGGATGAATGGATTTATTATGGATGTAAGATGGATGGAATGCTATATTTTTGATGGATGGGATACGATGCTTCCACCTGAAGTGGCGCACGTAGATGCTTGATTCTACACATGACGCCTATTTTCCAGGTTTTCATCATGGTACATGTCCAAAGCACCACCATAGTGGTTTTCACTGGAGGATGATTTTTTTTTTTACTATTTTCAATCCTTTTTTTGATTTTTTTGATCTTTCTGAAATATTTTAAGCTCATGTTGAATCACCTTGTGGTGTTGATGTAGATACTTCTATCATAATGTGCCATCGATATCTTGCTTGAAGAAGCATCTTTTCCAAGATACGTGCACTTGAATACAACTTTTGAGATTTTTGACCGGCTTTGTTGATATCAGAATTAACTTTGTCTTTGTGCACACATCGCGATATAGTTCCTTTTGAATCCTTATGATGAAGGGTCACTGCCAGCACATGATCAATGTGAGAATTGGATTTCATGCATGGAGGTGTGGATGGAGTGTGTTTAGGAATAAAAGATGGATTGGTTGATAGTTTGGAACCTTTGACTCTCTAAACTTGGGAAGATGAGCAATGATGGGTGGATATGAAAGTGTGCATGGAATTATGACCAGCCGCTTGATATACTTTGTACGTTGATTGAGAAGCCTATTTTTTCCTTTGTGGACATCTTTGATGGATACTTTTCCCATTTTTATTTTTCCCCATAGTTTCTTTGACTAATGGAGTTTGATAGGGATAATCTTTCTTTGTATTCTTTAGTATCCATGTGTATTTGATTTGTCCATTATGCTTCCCAACTTATTTTTCTTTGATAATGTTCTTTGTACTTCAATTCAAATCTTTCTTTTGATGTTGGTCCCAATTTGTGAATGGGGTGATGGGTGGATGAAGATTCATGACGTGGTTGGTTGTAGTATTGGCATTGGTTTCCTCATAAGGACTCTTCGTGCTCCATATGTTGATGCTTGCACTAGATAAAGTTGCCCCTAGTATTATAGAGGTATCATTGATATGCTTAGATCCCTTAATTTTTGAATAACCAAGACCTTGATGCTTAGGATTGCCAATAATCTACACTGGTTCTAGGATACCCTGTTTATGTAGGCCTAATCCTTTTCCTTGATAATTCATTTGTTGAAACATTTTATTTGCAATAGGATATGATTTACCTTGGACACAAGGTGCTAATCCTTCTTTGCTCTGTCGTGGATCTTCAAAGGTGATAGCTTCTTCATTGATAAGATAGCTTTCCCTTAAAAAGGTAAGTGATCCAAGTTTATAAGTGATAGGATCCTCCATAAGTGGGATAACTTTTTGATTGATGTCTTTGGTTTGATCTTGTGGAATATCATATTTTAGTCCTTCTTCAAGAGGTGTCGATGATATAATGTCCCCATAAAAGTCTTCCTTATGATTAATTTTTGATATTCCTTCACAATATGTTCTTGATTCATAGCTTTTGTAGAAGCCCTCTTCATGACCCGTTTCTAATATGTCTCTATATTTTTCTATATCTTGATCATGTGTACAAATGTTAAGATTAGGAGACTCTTGTTCCTTGGTAATAATATCAAGAGTATGAGACTCTTGTTTTGAGTGAAGATCATCTACATGTCCATTAGGAGTAAGCATCTCATGGGAAGATGGAGGAATATGTGCTATATGGATATGATCATCATTTGCGACATCTTGCATAGATAGGATAGTGTCCATTAGATCATTGTAGTATCTTGGTGATACAAATTCTTTATCTTGATTAATTTTGGAATTGCTTTTGACATGCTTTGGATCAATTTCTTGACATGGGTTAGTTTCAAAGGATGGATTGATTATAAAGGGTTCTTGGATATCTTCATTAAGCATGGGAAGTGGCTTAATATCCTCTTGAGCTTTGAGTGGTCTTGGATCAAGTTTTGAGTTGAGGATTCCTTTAGTATCTGTAACCATGAGGTCAAAGGATGTCAAAATGTCTTCGAAAGGACCATTGCTAGACTTTGGTGAAAGATGCTGATCATGCTTTGGGGTAAAATATTGAGATATGTCTTCCAACTCATTAGGTGATGTAGAGACATTTTCAACATGATCATTGGTTGATGGATAGTGGATTATGTCAATAGGATCAAATAATTCTAACACTCCTTGAAATAGATCATTGTCAAATATTGTTGAGGGGTTTTGATCATGATGGAAAAGTGACTCTTGATGTATGTGGAGTTGATCATAAAATGAGGTGGAAAAATATTCAAGGTGCTCATCGATGGATAGATCTTGATCATTGTTTTCAACAATTATGGTGGAGAGAATTGTCAATGTTTTCAACCATAGGATCAAATGATGTTATCATTTCTTGAATTGGATCACTGTTGGGTATTGTTGGTGGATCTATTATCATGATTGAAAAGTGACCCTTGATATATGTTGATTTGATCATTGGATGAGGTAGAGATATCTTCAAGGTGCTCATTGATGGATAGTTGTGATTGACCCTGGAGATGTGATGGCTGATCTTCAAGATGGGGTGATTGGGTTTGTTGTTGATGTTGTTGATC